>MOOZ01000729.1:167198-188719 GCA_002930495.1 Cecropterus lyciades | reverse complement strand
GTACAACTTCGAAGGTACCGCCGCCACACTTATTTCTGCTTCTAATATCATAAAAATAAACGCTTTCTACACACTAGAATTTTCTCCTGTGTCGTGTGTGCTGTGGACACACAAACACGAATACACAACCTGACCCAGAACAGAAATATATACTCATCATTCAGATGTGTGTATGGCCGGGGATCGAATCCGGGACTCACTGCGTGTCAGACCGGTATGGTGACCGCAAAATATCAACAGTATTAAGCGCTACTATATTCTGATTTGAAGAGTGTGGTAAGCGAGACATACTTGTATGAAGCGTTCGAACTTAGTTCTAAGGGGTGGCATACTCATCTGAAGCGTTCCAAATGAGTTAGTAAGGGTAGTGGAACCGATTCATTTCTTGTACCGGTAAACAACAACATTAGTCCTCTTAAATTACATTGTCCAGACTGTCCAGAGTCATGGTTAAGATAGTTGTGGTGCAAACCAAGTGCTCCGTGCCATGTCAGAATCTATATTGCCTTATTCGCGTTTCTTCTGTTACTAAAAATAGTAATTTTGTATTTTACAGCCCCATACTGTCGTGGTAGGGAGAGCGTGCGTACTGTTGGAGTGCGCACATTTGGTGCACAACTGTAACAAGGGACAATGGCCATACTGGCTCAAGTCAAATATGACGAAAAATACACGTAAGTTACAAATACGTATAACACGATTTTTATGTTTTTATCTTAATTATTTCGCCTATAATAAAATGTAATTTGTATAACATCTGTCCGCAGTATCTTCTAGTCCACAATTGAAAAGACGACTGGCTGGAAAACTGTTTTATCAATGGGCTGAAGTAAGTATTTAAATATCAAATCAAGTACATATCTTTTAATATGAAATAACTTTGTTGTCAAACCTTGATCGCTTAATTCCTCCAGTAGAACATGTATTTTTTAATTTCTATTTTTATGTGGATTCCTGATATACAGATGCCTATTACATTTTGGAATAGAGTAATTGTGAACACCGATAAGTTATTCAACCACCCTCCTTTTATACAATTAGATTTATACGATATTTTAGGCTATTGGTAATAGACTGGAAGAAATGCTCATAGAGGACAAAAAACATATTGATGCGGTAATTAACATGGTCAATGATCCAGAAGGTCAGCGGGAACTCTTACAACAAGATGAGGAGGAGGACTTCCTCGATGAAGGTACGACGATTTAAAAACACTACAAAATTATTTCTAATTGATAAATTCAAAATTATTTAAAAAATCTTTTCGACGTGTTACGCGCTTCAATTTGTCGCACATCTTATGCTTTTTTTAAGACATCATATATATTACTGATTTTGACTTGATCAACAGCTAGTATTCGCATACCTGGAAAAACACTTGGAGCTGAGTGTCCCAGAGCGCTAAGAATGATCGCCTGTGTGTTGTTATTCGAAATCACAGCGTTCCTACGTGAGACCTACCAAAATCTTCCAAAATCTAGCCGATCTTCACTGAAGGAAAGGGGACCTTGGGACCGGGTATACAGGTACGCTGCTCCCTTACGTAGTTAGACAATTCGTTGGTAAGTAGTTGCAATATATTATCGGTGTGTCAATTGATTTATTATTATTTTCTGTCATTATGTTTTGCGAAGGTGGATGGAAAGACGGAGACGTTTGTTGTGTAAGAATAAGTGAGTCCTTTATGTTACGTTCCTTAAAATGATAAATTAAAGAGTGCATTTTTTGATTAAACTTTTCGTTTAACAGGGCTCTTAGCAGTCAACACACATTAATGCCAGTCGAGTATGTGTTCTAAGAAATAATGCATGTTACCTTGCATACTGCACTCAGCGTGCATGCACATAGAATGTAAATAAAACTAAATACGACCCCACACCCTTAAGGATATTAAACTCTCACCCTAAAGATACTGGAATATTTCCTTAGAATTAAAATTTATTGGCATTAATATGAATAATCTGCAATGAATATATTATTTGTTATTTGAATACTAGTAATTATTGTTACATATGTATATGTATGCATATAACTTGTATCACATATATCATATATATCACAAAATATTTGTTAACACATGTATCACTGACAATAATTGCTAGTATCAAATAAAATTTTAAATATGATAAGTTGACAAATTACATCCTGTTATACTATAACAGATGTGTAAAAAATATTATAAATTGCAAGAGCAGTAAATGCATGAATTATTAAATCAAATCCCACTCAAAACTCCTATACATCAAGGTAGGTAAAATTCAATTTAATACACCCGAAAAGTAATTTTTGCGACACAGTAATTTCAAAATTTTCCGATAGTTACGTACTGAAATAGTTTAGATAAAATTAGTTACAAGACTAATAAATTGCTTCGCTACATTGGCATGCACAACCACTATCGAAAAATACTAAAGTTAATAAATCCAATAGCGACAACAAATAGAGGCTACTAAAATAGCTGCTATGCTCTTATTATTACTGTTATACAAATATATTGACACGTTTTTCATATGTGTACACAGAGAAGCGAATCGTCGGTGGAGTATGGCTTTGTCAAGTATGGGGCATTCGCAAGCATCGGCACAGAGCTTGCAGTCTATTGCAGGCGCTGAAACCGAGAGGAAGATATCGTTTGTGCTTCACGAACCAGAGAATGTATCTGGTGGAAGCAACGTCACAGTGAGTTCAGAATTATCCACAATTTTACGAGCGTTATTTATATGGCTTTTAAGCAGTGTGTGTTCTAAATTATATTAATAAAATCTGTAGTGTAGTATGTATTCAAAAGTAGAAGGAAATCCACTCGTTCCCCAACTTACTTTATTGGTAAATACCATAATAATATATAGAATTCCGTTTATTTTCCCAGTTTTTCAAAACAAAGCAATTTTAAAAAAGAATACACGGAAAGTAAAAGCATTAATTTTGAAGATTTAACGCTTTATAAGGAAAATATCGGTATTTAATTAATATAATGATTAGCTTTTTTTTTCATTTTATTTTGAATATCATCGTCAACCCATTATTGTCCAACTACTAGTCACGTGTCATCTTAAAAAATGAGAAGGGTTTAGGCCAAAGTTCACCACTTGCCAAGTGTGAATTCATATAGGTACTTCAAACACCTCTGAGAACGTTTTCTTAAAGAACTTTCCAGTGTGTAAGTTTACTCACATGGTTTTTGTTCTCAGTAAAGAAGTGATAATTAAATATTGATCTTGTCAATCTGATCTTGTCAATCAACTTGTCAATCTACAACGAATATAAATATAAGCTCACCCACCCACAGAAGTAGACACACTTAGCGAAGATTAGTGAGCGGGGTGACCGAAGTCAATATCAGCTCACTGAAGTAGAGGGCGGAGTTAGCGAAGATAATATAATTATTTTCAACTCGTCAGCATAAAACTATAATTTCTCAGCTCGCGGATGCGGTGAGCGGGGTGACCGAAGACAAGAAGGGTCGTGCGGCGCGCGGCAAGGTGCAGCGCCGCAACACGCAGCAGCCGCACGCCGTGTACGGCTCCTTCAAGCGGCGCTCCATCAAGCTGCGCCAGAAGGACCCGCGCGAGCTCGAGGACTGCACCTGTATGTACACGTTTTTATTGTAGACGAGGGATTTCTAATCTATTTTAAGCAAGAGACATCTTACAAAATGAACTCCTCATACACCTACAGCCAAATTACTTTAAAAATCCTATATCTATCTATATTTTCTCTATCGATACAAGATATTTGCTGATTTAGAAAATTTGCGGTTTTCCACTTGTTCGTTTTAACGGGATCCCAAAAGATTTCGATATCGATCCTTGTGGATATCCCTGTTATAGACATACCTACCTATTGTTGTAGTGAAGGACTAGAATGCACTAGACAAGTCGTTGTTTTTCAATTATTCAATATATTAAATTTCAAATAAAGATTAGCTAAATAGTAGGAGATTGCAACGTTTTTTTCAGTAAATCATTATTTAAAAATTTGTAACATCTTTGAACATAGCAAACTACTGAACCAAAGATAAAAGGCTATTAGGCAAAATTTGATCTTCTCAATTTAACGATCGTTAAATTCTTAATTATTTGTTACAGATGTAACACGAAGATCTGATTCTATACAAAGCAGAAGAAAGGTTTCTTCACTTTCTGATAGGAGTGATACCTCCGAAGTTTATCCGGGTACAGGTACGCAATATTGTGAAAATTTTGAAATTAACATCTGCTTCATCCATTAACCAGATTTTAAAGATGTACATTTCCTCCTCAATAAGTATAAAAAATAAAATTGTAATTAATTTAAGAACTTTCTTTCAAATTAAAGGAACCCACCCTAATAAGTACGTGAATGTTAGAATGTTTATATTTCACCATAGGTGGTACGGTGATAATGGCGAACGAAGTGGACAGCGGCGGAGAGGAGAGCCCCGGCGTGCTGTCTGATGACCACGACCACCCGCCCGATAGCCCCGACAGCAATTCCACAGACCCGCCTGATAACAACAAGGAGTATCCTTGGTTAAAGGTACTGGAATAAAAATGTAGTTACTAGATAGATGCATATCTTTTTTTTTCAAGGGGGAAACCTTAAAAAGGGACCCGACGCCGTGGGAGCAACGTCGGGTTATGTGGGATTTTTACAGCACTAAAACCCCCCAGTGGCTGCCCTCAGCGCTGTGTGGAGGGCTCCGGGATCTCCAACGGAACGCAACCGAAGTCCTCCAAGCGCAATGCCACTTTCGGGATCTTCCCCGGTGAAGATTTGCGCTCACCGTACCTTCCGTTCTGTACGACGGCTTGCGGCCACAAATGCCGCCGTCCTTCCCGGGGTCACTTGACTGGAAGGTTCGAGCTCCCACTCTCGCCGCCCTCAACCCTGGAAACCCCTTTTAGTCGCCTCTTACGACAGACAGGGGATACTGTAACCCTATTCTGGTCCCAGAACTGCAGGGAAAGCATAGGCGCTACTACTACTACTACCTAGAAAGACGCTACTAGACATTCTATAGTATATATAGACGCTACTATAGTATCACATAGTGCTACAGATATTTTAAAAAAACAGTTGCC
Organism: Cecropterus lyciades; assembly: GCA_002930495.1. Taxonomy (NCBI): domain Eukaryota; kingdom Metazoa; phylum Arthropoda; class Insecta; order Lepidoptera; family Hesperiidae; genus Cecropterus; species Cecropterus lyciades. The sequence continues at coordinate 183,656 of MOOZ01000729.1, read as the reverse complement.
GTCTCACCCATACTGAAGGACGATAGTTTTCTACACATCCAGTTATGTAAAGTAATTAAAACCAGTGAACAAGCACAGGAAGGAGGCGAGTTGCAGTGTAAAAGATTTTTTGTAACTTTTTTCCATTTGACTAATTATTGGTTTTTATTTAATATAATTCCTATATTTGATCAATACTAGCTGGTTAAAAGTAATATAAATTCAATAAAGCTCAACTAAGTAAATAGTTACAATTGATATTTTCAACAAAACTCTAATGAAATGTTTGGGGCATTTCATTGGATTTTTATTAAAAATCATAAACCAATTACGTACGAAATACGTACTTGATCTCATTCCTTATTTACAGGTTATGGCGAAATTCTTGAATTCGTTCAACTATGTATGCTGTCATCAGAATTTCTGCCATCCTTACTGTTTCCGGCGTAACATGCGAGCTACTGTGAGACTTATGAAATCAGTTCAAAAGGTAAACATAAATAAATAATCATTGCTTTGTAATAAATCAATTTATTTTATAATATAAAACTGTATACTGTTCATTACCTTACTTATTTCAATTGCCACAGATTTACGGTGAAAAGTTTGGGCCTGAAGCAAATACTACGAACTCTGAAGAAGGTCCTGGCGGAACTAGACGCGGCAGACGCGCTCGGAAGCCCTCCGAACATGTGTCAGATAGGTATAAATTGTAGGATTTGTTTGTGACCCTTTTATTATAGCTTATATTTAGATAAATGAATTTTATTTCGATATATTTTATAGTATTCAATTATTTAATTTATTTGATTAAGATACACACACGTGCGTGGTCACACGGAGGCGCGCTGCCCGAGCAGTTCGCATGGTTAGCTCGTAGCGTACGCACTCACAATATAAAGAATTTACTTAAAAATATATAATTAGCTAACAAATTTTAGCTAATATTATTTGTACAGTCGGAAAACGTACATATTATATGTAACGTTTTTGGAATGTACAAATAATATTATAAGTATAAGACATAATATTACTCATAGTAAATAAATAATTGCACTGTTTAAAGTTACGCATTGATTTATTGTCTCGTAAATTAACGTCAAATACATAGTCAGGATCTGCTTATTTATTGAGTCAGAGGCTAATCTTATGCGGCTTACCCGAAGAGTAAAATATATATTTATGTAAAATAGAAGTAGCAAACGACCATGCAGTCCCTCTGGTGGTAATTGGCAACTGCCGCTCATGGACATTTGTAATGAACCCTAGATATGAATAGAATCATTCCAGAGGTGGGCCAGATTTGCGATGTTACTCCTGAGCATAACTTAATATTCATGAATAGATTAGAACATGGCGGATATGTATGTATCCATTACCATACCCTTCACACGAAAACAAAATGTATTGATGAACCATTATTCCCTTTTGAAAAGAAAAACGTGCGTGCGCATAAAGTACACATGTGAAACACAGAAGTGAAATTTTGGCAAACTAATTTTAAATCTCGTTTATATTTATAGTAATTCAAAGCTATAGATTTCCGAGAATTGGAGGGAGGGAGAAAGGAAGATATGTTAGGGATTTAATGAATTTAATTTTAAATAAAATAGAAAAATGAACAAAAAGATAACAAATAATTACGATAGGACGATTTCGAAATCTATCACAAAATGTTTATTTATAAGTTTAACTCTCTGTTTACACATATAAATAAATAAAAAAGATAGCGTTTTCTGTAGTACAATTACCATCTAAAATTCTAATATTTAACTGCTAAACGAATACATCAACCAATAGCATGTATTTTTCTCGATCGCGCTTTCTCTCTTGCGCTCTCTCACTCGCTCTCTCCCTCCTCTGGCTCCATGGCTATGTGCGTTATACGACGTTCGTCCTATCTTACTCTCTCTCAATCTTTCTCACTCGCCCTCTCTCACCTCTCGCTTCATGGCACTGTGCGTGATGCGATGTTCGTTCTATCTCTCTAGATCTTTCGTCTGTTCTCACTCTCTCTCAATCAGTTTCAACCGAAAAGAAAGAATTACTGCACTAAAATTTAAATGATTTTTTTTGTGTTAGATGTAATTTAAAAATGTAAGACATAAATATTAAAATAAATACAATGTTAGGATCGACCGGTCGGTGATCGAGAGCGCGGGCATAGCGTACCGCGCGGCGGGCGTGGAGAACACGCTGCCGCACGCCGACGCGCCGTCCGCGCAGCCGCCCGGCTCCATCCCCTACCCGCCCGCCGACCCGCCCGCCATACTCAAGTACCTCAAGGGGCAGGTGAGTGTAGCGGGTGCTCGGGACCGCGTACCGCGTGTGTAATCAATCCCAAATGGAATTGAATTACTCAAACATGGTTACAGATACGTTGCTAACATGCTACCCTGGAGAACTACGTTAGACTATGAAGAAGTAATACCGCTCTCGATCGTAGCTTGATTACAACGCTGAAGCAGCGCGTATTTCATTTATATGTTTCTTCGTAAAGCCGCCGACGACACCAACCACGTACTCTAGGAAAAAAATGTTTATTATGATTAGATTGAAAAATTACGAAAGAATATTGTAGATAGATGTGTAGATTCACGCGTTTACAATAAGTTTTGTCTGATGGCGATCCGCAAGCGGCTATTGGCCGATATACAATATATTTATGAAATATATTTGTGAAACTGACGTCTATATCGCGTCTACTTAATATGTCCGTTAATACGAGTTTAATCTGCCAGGTCCGCGACGCGTATCAAGCTCCACTCGCGACGCTGGTTAAAGGTGCGACGCGGCTATCGGCGGAGGTGTTCGCGGAGGCGGCGGGCGCGGCGTGGGCGCTGCTGCTGGAGGGCGAGCGCGAGCTGCCCGCGTGCGCGGCGTCGCTGTTCGCGCTGGCCGCGGTGCGCGCGCCCGCGCCCGCCGCCGCCGTCATGCAGCGGGACCTCCGCCACCACGAGCCGGCCGTCAGGTGACGCGCTGTGCTAGTGTAGAGCTGCTGCTGATATTGCTGTTAGCTGTATTGTATTGTTATCATGCGTTGCCTAGGGGCCATGGAAGGGCAGGGCAAGGGAAGCTGCCCGCTATCTTTCCCTTTTTTTCTCGAGACCTTGAAAATGTAACTGACGTGGGAGGGACGCCAATTTATGTGAGATTTTTACCGCACTAAAACCTCCGGTGGTCGACCTCGACGCTGCGAAGAGGACTCCGGGATCTCCAAAAGAACCCAACCGATGTCCTCTCAACGCGTTACCTCATCGGGCTTCACAGGTGAACGCCTGGCCCCAGCGCACCGTCTGATCTTTACGACGGTATGAAACCACACATACTGCCGTGATTCACGGATCTCCTGGCTGAACGGTTCGATTCTTGCCACCCGCAACCTTTACGACAGGCAAAGGGTTCCGGTATCCCCGAACCCTATTCTAATCCCGGAACTACAGGGACTTACCCAAAGTTTTAAAAATGTGTTACACATTAACTTTTTACCATTTGAAATTGACAAGAGTGGATTATTCAACCCCACCCTCCTCCCCATTAAAATGCAAAAACTACTTTTATTTCAAAATCACTCGTTCCGTACCTGGCTACGGAAATAGTTTCTTTTCAACATCTTCCGGCATTATTTGAATAAGTCAATTGGCACTAAAATATATCTTTTATATTGATATTTGACTATTTTGGTTTTAAAATATCATCGAGTGTCAGTTTTACACTAATAAGGATATCACGGACGAATCGAAAATAAGACAATAACAACATTACTTTTTGAGATATCGATGTTAAAAGTATTTCAAATTCAATTTATGCTATGTCATAAAATTTATTTTAAATAATTTCATGTAATTTACAGAATCAACGCAATTCTAAGATTTCAAGTGATGTGGAAACTTCGGTATCAAGTGTGGCCTAGAATGGAAGAAGGTGCTTCCATGACATTCAAAGTTCCCCCTCCGGGTATAGAGTTTACTCTACCATCACCTAAGATTGGTATAGAGTCACTAGCCGTTGTTGACCCACCTTGGAGTCCTCAAGTGAAGGACAAAGACATGGAAATGACATTAAATCAAGAAAGACATGTAAGTTCCCTTTTTCTATTTTCTATAAATAAATAAGTGAATATCGCTGCAGAAGACAGATTTCTCTAAAATAGAAAGATGCCGTATTTACCACAATTGATTATACGTAGTGTGTGATAATGACCGCAATTATTGATTATTTTTTTGAAGTGGTAGAACAAGTAGGCACAACTACGCATAAAACATGTTACAATGTATGAAACAACGTGTTCACATTTTATTCTACATCACATATTTCCACAGCGTTCTCTCGTGACGGCGACAAAGACTCGTAAAAAGCAACAGACAGAAGCGATCAAGCGCGCACTTCAGCAACAAGACGACAAAAAGAAAGCTGAGAGGGAGAGCTTCCTCATCACAACCATTCCGATCACGAGGCAGGCGGCGAGGGAACCCGCTCTCGATCACGCCGCCGATGATCATATTGAACGTACGAAGTCTACATTCATTCTTTTCATATATTTACTTTCTGTAATATATGATTTTAGACCAATATTATCGCGGAATTAATCCAATTTGATATGTATTGGATATTTACAATATGTGGTAATTACTTACATTTAAACACATAACTCATATTTTTTATCGCATATTGTTCTCATGAAGAGTTCCTAGAGCTACTAGACTCATAAATTTTCACTATAACCTAAATAGAGATTAATAACTTATAATATGTGATATGTCCATTATGTTTTAAATGTTCAAGTTTTGAAACCGTCATCCAGCTACATAAAAAGCATTATATGGCTATCTAAATCTGAATAATAAAAATGTTTACTACAAAGCAAATAATTTTAAATTTTAGATTCTGTCCGTCAAATAAATCTTAATTTCTTTCATCAGCTTCCTATTTACAGCTTATTTGAAATAAAACTGGTTTATTTTTTTTTTCAACGGCTTACTTTAATTAATTATAGATTTTTTTTTAAATTAGCTTAATTTTTTTGCATCAGCTCCAGCGGATGAAGAGTTGGTTGAAGGAGTGCGTGGTTCCCATCACACCCAAGTAGCGTCCGCTCTGTTCCCTTCTGTACTGTGTTCTGCTGTGGCCGAGATCATATCGCTGTTAGACGACGCTGCTGTGTCTAAAGATGGATGTTCCGTCTATGAAGTTGCCTATCAAGTAACTAATTTTAATGTTACTAAAATTTCTATTGAATTCAATTTTCGGAATGTCAAATTGCATTTGATTCGTTAAAAAGTTCTTGGTATTACTTATATTTCCTCACTTTTACTATGTCTTAGTTGTATTTAAATATCCAAAGCCCTTATTCAGGCTACCAATCTGAATGTTATAAGGTTTTTTTTTATTAAAAGAATAATAATATTAACTTTCATAATTTTGATTTTTTGGTTTATAAGCCATTGTCTCTATAAAGCTATATTTATGCTGCCAAGATAGCATCCCCTGTGATGTGATTATTTTATCCTGTATTTTAATTTTTTTTTTTATAAACGCGAACTAAAACACACATTTCTTAAAAAAATTACCACGTATAATAAAATAAATACTTTAAATTCCAATGTCGTAATATTCCCAGGTGATATGGAACTGCCTAGTGGAAGACTCGGCACTATTCCTCCGACACGTGCTAGAACGCCTGACCCGTGACCACCAAGACGAGATGTTCAAGCTTCTGCGCCACCTCATCCGTTTCATACCACGATTACCACAGCAAGCTGCCTTCGCGCTATACAACTATATCATAGGATACGTGATGTTCTATGTGCGAACGCCCCACGAGGACGGACAACGGCTTATTGGGGCTGCCTTATCTATTCTGTGGATGGTAAGAGCTGTTTTGTGTGGATTTTTGTCGGAGAAAATTAACTGACTCAGAAACTATACTTTTGACTATATATTAAACTTTGATTGTTCTCCCTAAAGCTCATTGGCAATATACTAACGAATATTAATATTTATAACTAACACAAAATACTGTGTGATTTTTTTAAGTATTAGATCATAATGTAATTAACTACTTATATAATAATTGTAAATGTATTTTTTTATTAATGCTTGTTTTTTTTTACATTATATTACATTTAAAACTTTTATGTCATAAGACTAACTCTACTAAATGATTCGTAACATTTAGGTGGTCCATAGCGTGCATGGTATTATGTTCAAAGATTTGAAACAAATATTACGCAAAGAACAATGTGATGCATCTATATTGCTTACTGCTAATGTGCCCGCCGCTAAGAAGATTATTGTCCACGGACCATGTAAGGATTTTCTTAGTAATAAATAAGTAGAAATTAATGAATAAAGTAGATCACAATGTTGACGAACCGTGTGGTGTAGTTGTCACCATACTGGTCTGACACGCAGTTGGTTCCGGGTTCGATCCCCGGCCAGGTAGATATCTAAATGAAGAATTTTGATTTCTGTTCTGGGTGTGAGCGTTTTTGTAATGCCTTTGTGTTTGTCCATGCCATCCACGACACATGAGGAAATCCTAGTACCGACTATGAGTGTAGAAAATAATATAAATGTTAGTGTTTTAAAATAATACCAAATGAAACAATATACAAGTTATTTTGATTTACAGCCGACAATGAAGGTAGCATTCCGTCACAATTTCCTGTTCAAGAGGATACTCAGTTTTGTCAGATATTTAGAGAATCGTTGGATTTCTTTGGTATTCCAGAACGTTCACATGACGAATATTTCTTAGTGGACTTTAAGACACGTGAGTTACTTCCGTAACAGTTTATTTTTTACTTTAAGAATCGTTTTCAAGATAGTAGATTGAATATGGTTCGGCCGGGGACCACCACACCGATTTCTAGCGTGAAGCAGTTATTGAAGCGTTTCAGTGGAAGCGTTTTTATATGAGGCGAACATCTTAGTCCTCGAAAGTTGCATATTCTTTTCTTGCACATCCTATTTATATATTTTTAACAAGTCACTGTACCATTGACATTACTTGTCTAATCGAGGACTAGTCTCGCTTACTACAAACTATTAACTACCTTCCTCTCCTTTCATAATATCTATTTCATAATTGTATTAACACCACACACCTTCATAATCAATATCATTCCATAGATCCAAGATCCATTTAAACGATTATAATTTTAGGTCAGATACACAATCCTCAAAACTATGTCCGTGATCACTACTTCTTCAAACGATCTCAATATCCACAACTGGGCTTAGTTCACATGGAACCAGAGGAAGCGTTCCAAAAGTTGCAACAACAGGAGTTGTTGCAGAAGTTTGTTGAGATCGGCAAAGTATTGCTCACTTGGGCAATTCTTAAAAACGTTGATATGGTAAGTATATTAAGTTTATAAATTGTACACGTTTTATTGCCTCGTAAAAATGTTATTTTGATGCTGATATTCAAATCGTTTTACGTCTTATTTATTTTAATTGATGTAAAATCTTGAAGACCCCTTTTTATTATTGCTTTATAACCATGGATTCTTGCATTTTAGCCCAGATTAACTCTATCAATCAATATTAACTACAATCAATATAAAATTAATGAATTATGTACGCTATAGATTACACACACATTTTAACATATTTCTGTTTTCGTTGTTCATCTATTACTTTTAAATTGCATTTTCCCATGTGTAATGATGGGTGTAACATAATTTCGTCAATGTTTTAGGTGGTTCAAAGAGTGGTGTTTCTCCACGATGAGCTGATGAAGCTACCGTCATTTCCACGCAAGGCGTTAGAGGCCGACCTAGCGCTGTACAGCCGCGGCCCGCTCGGTTCCACCTTACTAGGTCTGGATGTGCTTCACAAGTTTATGTAAGTACATGACACGTTATTAATTCAAAACTTATATTCTGAAACTTTGTAAATACTTTGTGTTGGTATGGATTTTGTGCAATATGTATATCACTATTTGTCTCCTCTAAATACATACGAGTAAACGTTATAAAATTACAAAAAATAAATTTGGGGATGTAAAACAATAAGCACAACATATCCGCGATAATTTTTTGAGGTATAATTAATTATTTGTCCTTTTAACAATTGCTTCACTATATACAAATATATTTTCAGGTGGGTGCGTTTAATAGCTCGTATGTTCGAAGCAATGGCGGGTAACTTTACCTCTTCGAGAGACATACATTTGTTTTTGAACGTACTCAACGGAGCTTTGATGTTACACAGCGAAGATTCCCTTATTTTGAGATACGTGATAGCTACTTACGTCAATGCTGCGTTCAATTTTAAAAGTATTTTCTCTACTAATGGGTACGTTGTTACTTACATTCTATTGTACATATTACCTACTTACATCATATGCATACATCTTAAGTATATTGATATTCTAGAACGGTTTAGTGGCGCACCTTGGAAAACAATTATATCCAACAGTGGACTGGTTGATAGTGATGATGATATTTATATACGGATTTTTCATACTACGCATATTTTAATTATTTTATTGATCTTTAAACATACTTTTGTCGCAATACTTTCTATATTTTTTAATATCTAACTTGTTTGAATAAATAATGACTTAATGAGATTCAACATTCTACTTTTCGCATCTATCACGTTTATTTATTATAGAAAAACGCAAAAAATTAATATACATGCCGCCATTTTGGACTACGATAATTGATAAAAAGTTACAACATCTATATTATCAAATCTTTACCCTCTTAACAATAGATAATTTACCATGTTACTCATCACTTTTAGATACTTATTGATAATGCCAACTCTTCTGCAAATCTACTCTAACTTCCAAACCAACAAGTTAGTGACGACGACCATAGAGTACGCCGTGAAACAATTCTACTTGCTCAATCGGAAGCCCTTCATTCTACAAATGTTTGGTTCAGTATCAGCAATTTTAGATACTGACGAGGAAAATCCTTTTGGCGATGCTAGTAAGGTATGTAATTCATTTTAAATAATCGTACAATATATTCATTATTCATGAAATAAGAAGGAATAGTATAGTATCTAGTAAGTTGATCACACTTATACATGTAGTATATAAGTGATATAGAATAAAGCCTTCAGAATGTCCAGTAATTTATTATATCAAGTAACAAAATTTACGACTGTGTGACCTTTGCACAATTCAAAACCTTAAAATATTTCACTTTGGAACAATTTTACAGAAATTGACGACCCGCGTGACGGAGTGACCATACCGGTCTGAAACGTAGTGGGTCCCGGGTTCGATCCCCGGCCAGACAGAAATGTGAATGTGTGAATGAGAATGATGAATTAAGATTCCTGTTCTGGGTCTGGGTGTTTGTATATTCGTCTTTGTGTGTCCATGGCACCCACGACACAGGAGAAAATCCTTCTGTGGGGCTATGAGTGTAGAAAACGTGATTAAAGAAAAAAGCGTGTCTTTTTATTTTTTTGAAAGCATATTGTTACCGTTATAAAACATGTCAATAAACCTTGATACTCAGGTACAATCCAGCTGTTTATTCAATCTGCTGCTAAGTTTGGAAACACCATCGCCCGATCCCCTTCACATAGCCGAGCTCATCAAAGAGGAGAAACCGCTTAAACCCATTGACTTCTGCTATCGAGACGAAGACGAAATGGTGAATGTATTGGACTGCATCAGCCTGTGTGTGATGGTTGTATCATACTCCGCTGAGAGTATGCGCGGCTATCAAATGCTTGTGAGTATTCACGTCTAATGTTAATAGACGAATAGATAAAAATATTGTCACTGAAAAAAAATCAGTTATTACGGTAATATTCCGAATTTAAATTGCGTAGAAAATAATTGCTAAGAGTATGTCATTGTTATCTGTGTAAAATAAAGAAAAACAATATTTGATATAATTTAAATACGATTTATTGTTTCTGGTATTATTATAATCATTTTAAGAAAATAATAAAAAATCATGAAACATTTATTCTAAAATCATTTTAAAATTTGATGTACTCTGCTGAGAATATGCGCGGCTATCAAATACTTGTAAATATCGACGTCTAATAATTAATAAAACCGAATTTATAATAGTAGATTGTCACAGCGAAGAAATGATATTATAGTGGCAATATCTCGATTTAAATTTTTTTGGACTTAGTAGAAAAATCGCTGTTATTCTTACTTGCATAAAGTATATTCTGATATGATTGAAATCCGATTATTACGATATTATGTTCGTGTTAATATTGAAATCTTTAAAAAAACTTACATAATACGTTTGTTTCAGATAATTTTGGAAGCTATACTCCCTTGCTACGTGAAACAAATTGAATTGCCGACATACAACAGAGAGGGGAAGACGGAAAAAGAAATAATTCAGCAACTGGCGATCGCTATTAAAACTCTTGTTAACAATTGCGAGGGATTGTCTAAGTAAGTTTATTATATATTTTCGTCTTATTTCCTCAGTGCCCTTGTTACGTCAGGGCCGGCCTTACGATACGGCCGAGCGGCACGATTTACAAAACAGATACAGCGGCTGATCTTGGCGCCGAATCCCAGAGCGCACAGTGGTCTCAGTGGTTAACAGAAAATATCCACTTTCTTTTTGTTTTAATCTGTTTTTACTCTGCAAATTAGAAATAAACTTAAGGAGTTGTCGAGATTTCTAGCCTCATGCTTCCTTGTACACGCAACTGGAACTGCATCGAGATATCATAATTGAATTTCGCTCTATCCTCAATGTTGCCTTAGGCCCGCATTGACGCTAGTTATGCTATTGTCATTTAACCAATTCTCTCGATACATTGATATATTAATTCAATACTTGCTAGAAAACATCGGCTTCGACCAAAACTTCGGTTCATTTTGGCCAATGCCGATTTGGCTAAAAGTCGTAGCCTAAACTTCTATCGGACAGTTAATAAAATTAATTACTTTTTCGACCCTTGATCTTTTAAGCATTGATGTACGGTTTCTTGTTATAAACATTATTAGAATGAAAAATAAAATAAGCGAATTAGGATGCACTGATTATATTTTCCACGACCGATAAATCTAATGGATGAGATGATATTTGATATCGATGAGTACGCGGAGCCCTGGGTGGCTAAATGTGAACTAATGTAAATATGTAATTATTACATGGTGCGCGCGCATTAAATATTAATGATATGACGTCCTATGCCGCAGCGATGACGTCGCCGCGTGGCACAGGGTCTATGGCCCTCGAGGAATGCTTCTTTGCCCGGGCAATTTCCTCAGCGCATCTAAAGTAAGAAAAAACGACCTCAGCAAAATCACCGTACAGACATGACGAAACGGGCTGCTACACTACGGTTTATATCAAAAGTATGCGCACGAGTTACACCGAGTGCCTGTACGTCGTCCCCCAGGTCCTACAACGGCCCGTACCGCACGTCGCCGGAGCACAAGGGGTCGTCGCAGCGCGGCGGCGGCGCGCGCGCGGCCTTCCTGCCGCTGGAGCTGCTGGACGACGAGTCGCACTCGCGCTACGTCAGCGACCACGCGCGCCCGCCGCCCGTGCCCGACTACGCCGCGCCCGAGGACTCCGAGGTACGTGTGTATCTCGGGCCCTACCTGACGTCGCTGAAATACATCTGGCCGAGTGGTAGATGCACTAAGTAATCGAAGTATACAAAAAAATTGATGCAAATATATAAAGAAATTGTACCTACTAATTATTCTCAGATTTTAAATTGATTTGTATTTATGATTGTCTTATATATAAAATTCTCGTGTCACAATGTCAGTTACCTTACTCCTCCGAAACGGCTTTACCGATTTTTACCAATTTTTATATGCATATTCACTAGGTCTGAGAATCGGCTCCTATCTATTTTTCATACCCCTAAGTGATAAGGGATGTTCACCTATACCATTTTTCTTTTTTTAAATTTTTCTTAATGTGGCATTAAAAATACATACAACGATAAATTTTACTCTTTTATCAACATCCCCTACTTTTTAATAGCCATTTTAGTAATTTGATCATTTACATGGCAAAACAGCGTTTGCTGGGTCAGCTAGTATTAGAATAATTATGTTTATATTCTTTATATAAATGATAAAGATACGTAGGTATACAGAGCAATTTTTTGACTACACATAGATGAGCAAAATCTTAAATATTTTAATAGAGATTAAACTAGGCCAAACCCAACTAAGAATCAAATGACTTTTGAAAGAGAGAAAAATATGAATTAAAGATTTTACATTAATAGAGGATTTATTTCTACAACAGCTAGTACGAGCAGAATATCGTCGTCCGCGTGACGTATTGCTTTCGCTGGTGGGAGATTTCATAGGGCGGGCGTCTTCACGTTTACTCGAACTCAATGGTTCTAAGGGCAGCGGTGGCAGCGAGGGCAAACCTGTGGAACTATTGGATTGTAAATCGCACGCGGTAAAGATTTTTTCAGTCTAATTCTCTTGAAATGACACTTATAATAAGTTATTTTTAATCGAAATAAAATTGTGTTATTGGTGAGTATTGATTGTTACCTATACACAATAATACACATCTGCAACCAACTAACCGCAAATTAAAAAGATTAGATTAAAACCTAAAATCGATGCCACCCCGAAAAACATGGCAAGTTGACATGCCTCCTAAAAGTATTTCTCCTTTTTACACTCTTTGAACCTGTTCAAGTCAGCAATAGACATTTCTGTCAATAAACAATTAAATAAATATAATGTAGCGGTGGTGTCACCGGAGTTTACATATTGTAACTATTCGATATTTATCGTTTTGTTGTATAATTTAGGAACTTAATTTTTTGTGTTTATCATCTTTGCAGCGCCTTGCTGAAATAGCCCACTCTCTTTTAAAAGTGTCACCATATGATCCGGAATCTATGGGTTGCCGAGGTCTACAACGCTACATGACCTTAGTGCTTCCAGCGGGCGACTGGGCTGATGACGCGTTGAGACCAGCTCTTATTATGATACTGAGACGACTTGATAAAGTTTTTCTTAAGATCGCCAAAAAGCCCAGCATTCGGGTGAGTATCGTGTTAGGTTCCTTTTTAAACATATTTGTTTATTCCTTATTAGTTATAGCAACAATAGAATCCTAATAATTATAATACATAATCCATAGTAATAAAAAAAAAAATAGTTACCTCATTTTTTTTTATAATAATAAAGTAGCTGACGAGTATACAGACCACCTGATGGTAAGTGGTCACTGCGGCCGAGATTTTATTGGAAGTCAATAACAGATGTGTTGCCACTCTCCAGGACTAAGTTGGGCGCCTCATATGAAAGTAAGCTGGCAACCACTAGTTGTGACGGTGGTACCCCAGTGATGGTTCCCCATCTCTCCATACATGCTCTTCATTAAAAAAACCGGTGCTTTTTTAATGATATTATAATATTTTAGAGGAACACAGATTGGGATTCCGCGGCTGTGCTCCTAAAAGGTGTGTACGAGACTATGATTCGTTGTCCGTACATCATGCACTGGCAACAAGTGAAGACATTGTTGAATACAGTACAGGTAGGCACATAACAAATACTAGCACGTAAATGAATATAAATATATAATAAACTGTAACAATATGTGGAGTTTTCTGAATATTCATCGAGCAGTGTATGAGATTTTTTTTACGTTAAAGACATGGCTATTGTATATGTAGTCCACCAAATGGTAAGTGACCACTGCCCCCCATGGACATCTGTTATTAACCTCACATTGGATTAGTCTTAACCAATTCAATCACAAATGCGTTGCTAGCCCTCCAAATACAGCACCGTTTAAAACTACTGTTATTAGACAGAAACAGATGTGGTCATAGAACCACCGAAATCAAAACACAAGGACTCTACGATCCTTAATTAAATTTAAATGTTCTCTCAGCCATTAAGAAAATTCTGTTCTTCGTTATTAATCTATTGTTTCGATGTAAATTTCATTGAATATATTGTATTACCTCAGTAATATACACCTTTCAGGCATTAATCGTATCGGATAACAACTGCGGAGAGAATTTATCGTCAGCGACTGCCGCGTTGATGTCGCAACCGCCACCGACGCACTTCTGCAGCACTGTCGTTCGGTTGATTGCCTTGCAAGTTATAAACACAGGGGTAAGTGTGAAGACGCCTTTATTGTACTAAAATTTAGTAATATATGAATATGGAGATAAGTAACATATCGCGCAGTGAGAAAGAAAGAAAAAGGAACTCTAATTTCGGCAAATAAAATTAAATATTTTAAATTACTCCTTATAACGTAGGCTGTCGTGTATCAAGTTAAAAAGTGACGATTTCGTGTTAGAAAAGGACAAAGTTGCTATTTCCACAAAAGGTCAATTTCGCATTAGATATCTTTTTTTATTCTCATGGTGCAATCTATCATTTGAAATATTTACTTTTTGTTCGCTACAGGATAGTTATTCCTTGGAACAAATGTGTGGTGGCAGTGCAATATTCCCGACTGCGGAGAAGACAGAAAATATGTTGTTAAACCTGTTTATGCCTTTATGTCTCCGCGTGGGGAGTGGCAGAAAAGGTATGAGAATAGCATTTAATTTTTGTCACATATGACAGAATTTCATTATCTTTGTATATGATCATATCGACCATAGTGTATAATGTATATCGATTATCGAATCGTTGCCTAAGTGTCTTTTCCACAAATGTCACTTGTATACAATACAGATATGAAACATTTGTTTCTTTTGAAACAAAACACTTACCTGATTTTCATAACGCGCCAAAAGAGTATGATATTTGATTGTATAGTTATTGACTTCAGATAGAACCCCAGTTCCATATGAAGTTTATTATATTCCTTAATCACATGCCATCAAATGTAGTATAAATCCTGTTCTATATGAAGTTAATTAATGATATGCATAGGAAACCATGACCACTTACCGCCGATGGGTATGTTTTTTTGGTCCTTAAAAGTTATATAAAAGAACAAGTGTGTGTGTCAATTTACACATGGCTGAAGTGAAATATCTGAAAGTAACCTACAAGAGATAATAGATGATAATAATATAATTAAGTAATCACTGCAGCCCATATTGGGACATCTTGTGTCACATACACCAAACTTGAGCTTTTGTACAAGCTACAAAGTAAATTCGTTAGCGTGATTCAGAAAGGTGTACAACGCCAGCTAGTTGTAACGCCGACGACTGCTTTCGTAACGCATTTTCATTTAACTTTTTTTAGAATAATTGTGTTTTTAAAATCATTTAATCAGTTCTCATGAAATTCTAAAAAAAACGTTTCACTTCAGAAACAGCGAGCTCATGTAAATATGTAATCCGTGTGACAGACATCCCCCCGCTCCGTCAGTCCGACGTATCGTGCGTGGTGACAGTAGTACTGAGTACCTGTGCACACAAATTTTGTTTCCTTTGAAAAATAATACTATCATCTGATTGTTATGACAAACCAAAAAAAGTATAATATTTGATTGTATAGTTATTGACTTTAGCTAGAACTCCTGTTCTATATGAAGTTGATAACAGATTTCCATGAGAAAGCAGATGGATTCCATGCTCTATTTATGTTTAAATCTTATACAAACAAAAAAAACTACCGCGGACTTATGTCATAATCCGTGCGACAGACGTCCCCCCGCTCCGTCAATCCGACGTATCGTACGTGGTGTCGGTGGTGCTGAGCGCGCTGTGCCCGCCGGCGCCCGCGGCACAACTAGCGGCGGTCAACGCGAAGCTCAACGCGGCCGACGCGCGCGCCAACTCGCTCACCTTCACCGGCAGCCGGGACACCAGGAACACCACGCGGCTGTCCAATCAGCTGTATCGGATCGCATTCTTGGGTACGTGTTGACGTGTACGTTGGGTATTGTTGTACATATTTTAAGGTGGTAGAACTCTTTGTGGTTCGACTCCGGAGGCACCATCGCCACACCTATTTCTGCCTAATAACAGCATTGTTTTGTTGTTGTGTTTTGGTCTAAAGGATGTGGTAAGGGAGACATACTTTTTCCAGGCATTCCATCTTAGTCCTCAGGGGTAGCAACGCATGTGTGGCTAACCTTAGTTGAGACTTTGATCTTACCTAGGGTTGATTACAGATGTCCACGGGAGGCAGTAGCCACTTACCATCAGGTGGGCTGCATGCTCGTTTGCTACTTCCATACTATAAAAAATAAAAAAACCTACGTTTGATATGAACATCTCTTTCGTTCAACTTTACAACGACACGCGCCTCCCTTTTTATTCTAAAATAATATAACAAGGATAAAACTGTTTTGTTAGCTTAAAGCTGTCATCATTAAATGCAATGAATGTCATCATCATCATTAATACAAATGACCGACTGATGTCAACGCGTCATCAATGTCATCAGAAATGACCCTTAATAATAAAAAATGCCCTTAAATAATAATCACATAAACAATATTCCACCAGCGTTGAAACTAATCTGCGCGTGCTTCACGAGCGAGCTGTGCAACGAGTGGGGGCGTATCGCGCGGGCGATGCGCGAGCTGGGCCGCCGGAACGAGG
>MOOZ01000729.1:154369-167190 GCA_002930495.1 Cecropterus lyciades | reverse complement strand
GCACCTCGTCACCTTCCGCACGCCGCTCTACGTGCTGCTGCAGCCGTTCATCGTGCACAAGGTACCGTGCTCGTCCATAAGGCAGCGCGTCTGACGCGAGCTGGACCGCCGCGAAGGAGTTTACCTACTCACGTTAATTTTTTAAAGTCTATCTCTTTGAATATTGCTTTGGTAAAATTTCGAGCAGATCAAGATGCGATTCATTTGTACTTTGCAGTTATCTGTCAAAAATGCACACAGGTATGTGGTGAGAAAGTAGAAAGAAATTATTTCACTAAGGTTATTTTGAGAAATATATCTTAACATGAAATTTTCTCTCCACTTAAAAAACGCCTCTTACATTTAAAATTGTCTTATACACAATAAATAATTTCGTAAATTCATTGTTATTTCTAGATTAAAAATAAATTAAAAGAATATAGCAAATAATATCATATACATATGTACTTATATATATAAATATATAATCATATTATTATAATCACTAAAGGAATCACCGAGAGTTGGCTATACTTTCATCTATAATCTGTTAACTTTACTTGAGAACAGGGTATACTTTGTTTTATAATCCCACCCCATATATTACCTTAAACAATAATATGTCGCCTTATCATGGTCAGTTATCACAAACGCCGATCAGCGACCACGAGCGGCACATGCAGTTCGTGGTGCGCGAGCGCATCCGCGGCCTGAAGCTGCCCGCCGCGCGCGCGAGGGGCGCCTTACTCGCCGAGCTCACTAGGGAGCTGCGCACTATGAGGGATACGCATGATCATTATAAGTTTGGTGAGCTACTTTTTTATTTCTTTTTTTTCTTTTTGTAATATATATTCTTCTTTTAGGCTAGTGAAACGTGATATATTTTTAGTTAATTACTATTATATTGGTAATTATAGTAAGCGTCTCGATGAATTTTAAATAATTTTTATCAATTCATTGTCACGTAGTGAATAAAGTACATATTTATATATTAAAGTACATATATTTACTTTAGTAGAACCACCTCAGCTATCTTTTGGAAAAAAGTAACTAATATTTCGAGTTCGTTTGTTTTATTTCTTCTTTTAGGATATATTGAAATGTTCTAAAACCAACACATAGCATAAATTGCTATCTCTGAGATGTCAGGAGCAGTAATAAAAGAAACTGATCTGCTGGACATATCGTTTATTACTAACCGATCGATCTTAAAGCTATTGTACATTATTTCTTAAACCTAACGCATACACACACAGACATACTTTAGTATTATGCTTACTTACACTAGAATCTCGCTATACGCAAAGAACCTTGCGTTGTGAGACGGAAACTTTATCACGTTAAATGAACATACTAGTGTTGTGTATTGTTTATTTATAATAAAAATTCTCCTTCTACATTTATAGCCGAACACTATACTTTTTGTTGTGCCGTGTGCGCCATAGACCCACACAAAGATAAAAACACAAGCATTCAAACCCAGAACAGAAATCAGATATCTATCAGACTAGTATGGTGACTTCTCAGCTACGTTGGCCTTCAAATATATGTCGTGTGCGTGCATACATGCGCGCATGTGTGCGAGCGTGCGCCCGCGCTTGCGTATGCGTTCGTGTATTACTATGTGTTATATACGTGTCGTGTGCGCACAGAGCAACTGGCGGAGAGCCTGGGCGCGGGCGGCGGCAAACGCGCCTCGGAGGCGCTGCGCGGCGCGGAGCGGCACGGCGCGCACGCGCAGCACCGGCCCTCGCTCATCTCCATGCTGGTGGGCCGCGCCGCGCCGCGCACGCCCGACCATCCCGCCGCGCCGCTCGAGGCGCAGAGAGGTATGCGCTGAAGGAAATGGGGTTACCATGTCGTCGAACTTAATGACGGGACAGACTAGCCGGTTTGGTAAAAAACCGGACATCCTAAATTATTAAGGATTTTATGTCTTAGTATTAATACGACATACGGCATAAAATTAGTGTGTAGCTATGTAAGTACGTGTTGAACACGTACGAAGTGAACACTAACTGAGTAGCTGGTGGCTCGTCGCACTTCGCGACAACGCTCGGCATTCGAGGTGACTAGTCAAAATTTAAAAAAAAAATAATCTTACCTCCTGATCCCTGTAAGATAACAGTTCAGCAATTATAATTTTAGGGGCTTAGGTGACGGTGATGGTACCTGATGGACTTAAGAACATGATATTGCATTTTGAAAAGTTGAATGAGTACCTTACATTCCAAAGTATTTTTAATTGCGATATTATAAGTGTGTCACATTCCATATAAAACACGTTTCCCACGCGTATATGATAGTACAATTTTATTATATATTATTTTAAATACTATCATAGTTATAAAATCCAACGAATTGTGAAAACTCACATCAGTTTATTGTTGTATTCATGTATTTTAAATTCACGCCAAATTCATACATTTAATTCTGCGAGCTCATGTTCATACTCATATATTTTCTTATTTTAGAATCGTTATCAAGCAGCTCTACAAACAGCCAACACATTCCATCGTACGATGGCACCAACATCAACAGCGGTCGTACCAGCGACAACAGCAACATCAACAGCAATAATTCACAGCAAGGTAACTTTTTACCAAATTACCTCATTGCCTGTACGGGTATATCTCCTGTATGCGCTGTTCATTGTGTCAATTGTATTATATACAAATAATGAAGAGTACTCGTTTATAAGTTCATTATGAAGATCAATGACGTCACATCTTTATCAAGAGCTTTAAGTAGGATGTGTCCCCTCCAAACCAGAATAGAATAACTCAAAACATCAAGCAAGCAAGTGTAGATGTCGCATTATTTTTATATGCATATTTATACTCGAAGAGCAAACAATTAATTGTAACAAATATTATTTATAGGTACAAACTTATATGGCTTGGATAAACCAACAATTACCACATCATCATATGCGAATAATCAAACTAAACTGCGTTTCGTGTCATCTGTAGAATTCAAATTAACTTCAGGTAAGAAAATATTACATACTTTTGTTTTATATTACCAAACAACTTTTTTCCTTGTTAATGTTGAACTGGTATCTTGTGAATGTTCACGATAATTTTATAATTATTCAATAAACTATATTTATCATATTATTATGATATTATGTAAAACACAATCATGTGTAACATCTCACAGGGATGGATCCGAACCATTTATATTGTCGCAATGAAACGTAGTAAACGTGTTAACGTAGTTAAAGGTGTTTTGCTGTGGAGAATAAGCGACGAATGAAACTCCATATTCTTTCATCGCTTATTCTCCACAGCAAAACACCTTGTAACCTTAATTGCAGTGGTACAATTTGTTCAAAAATAATTCTTAGAACCATCTACTCTTAATAAAAAATTTTTGGTTTGATATGATTTATTGTTATGTTATCAAGGCGAGACTTGCTTCTCATTTATTTTCACGTTACCCAGGCGAGACTTGTCAGTCCCCGCTGTCGCCGCTCTCTGCTGGTGAGTCGTGTGGTGAGGACGTGGCGGACGCAGATGATATCCGCCCACGACTACAACGCGCTCACGGACCATCCAAGAAAACGTTTAAGTTCCGACGCTCGCGACACGCTAAGCCCGATGTAAGTCGTTGTTAATAGTAGATTTGAAATTAAGTCAGTGATATATTTGTGACTAACTGATATAATTTGTTCAACACATTATGGTAACCCTAAACATTTGACAAGTTTGAAAAACATGCCCTGCCGTCAAATAATTGCGAAAAATGTACCGAAAATGCTAAACCATATAATTTTGCAATGAACATCAAGTTGCAAATTCATATGATGCATTTTAATTATGATCATTAGTCAGTTGATTATATTATTTAGCAATACTTATGAAAAAATCGGCTATAATACAGTACAGTCCGAATCAAAGGCCCAATTTATTGGAGCATGAGACTACGACTCTTTTACTCAAATATAACTTATTATTTGTTAACCACCCACCCATCAGCATGTACGCCAGCTGTAGCCTAACATCCTATTTATACTTTGTTCTATTACAGACTCACATACGATTGGAATCCGACGAATGTTCGTCCCCCGGCGCCGACAGCACTCCCTTACGACGTGGCTGGCCTGCCTCACTCCTACCACCCACTAACGTCCTCACAGACACCTCCTACGACAGCGAGATCTCTCAGACATCCTCCACCTCCGGATACAGGCTAGCATTACGACATTACAGACATCAGTAAATTCACGCAGATATAAGTGTCGTGGCTGCATGATGCTTCACGATTCACCGATGCGATAATTTTTTATTGTCTTTACTTTTTTTACAGCCACTTTATAAATTGTTGATTATTGTCTTTACATTTTTACGGCCACTGGTAATCATCATAGATATGTTTCGAGTAAATTCAGAAAATACTTGAGCATAAAGTCGTTTAAATATATACTAATTATATTCTCTGCAATGTCCATAACAAAGATAAAAAAGATAATCGTTCACGCTGAATCATCATCGCGTATGTGTGTGCATGAGTTTTTTCTTCGTATGCACGTATCGTTGTTTCGATGTGTTGTATATTTAATTGGCAAAATATTTTTTGTAGGCTTTTCCAAATTTCGTTAATGAAGTTAGGTTTGGTTTAATTTTTAAAATATACTTATCAAAATTGTTTGTAACCTAAACTGTATTTAATACACGTAAAACTTATATCAAGTCAAAAAGTCAGATTAAAAATAAGATTCAAATATAAATTACATTTGTATCTATAATCATGAAATTACTGTCCATATATAAAGTATTAATAGTCGTAATTATATAAGTCTGTCCTATAATGAGATACATTAAACTTTGAGATGGACAGGAACAGGGCTGGCCCTACCACAGGGCGAACGGATTGGCCGCTCCAGGCGCAAACTCCCAGAGGGCGCTTTAAGCACGTCTTTGGGAGTACCAAAATTTGTATTTCTCTGAACTTTTGATTCGATTGATTTTGAGCGGCTATTACAGCGGGGGCGGCAGAGTATTTGGATTTGGCCATTTTTTTTCTGGTCGTCAAATTGGAGAGGCACAAGTGTCAAAGATTATTTCACTTCACCTCAAAACTTATTGGCCCGGCGCCGGATAGGGAAACACCTCCATCGATCCTAAGCGTACATATTGTGGTATCAGGGAGAGCTACAGCCTGCAGGCGTCGATGTCGGAGTCGCCGGGCGGCTCGGTGCGCGCGGCGCTGGCGTCGCCGGACCGCGCGTCCGCCACGCCGCACGCCAGCCCCGACGGTAAACTGACCTTCGTATGTACCCAACGTTTACACGTGCACGACATACCCCCCTCTACTCTCCACTTCACTCCGCTCTGGGAGTATGCATGCACCTGTTGACCCCGACCTACCTACTGATATGAGCATTTAGAATGTGATGCTGTCTCCTAATTTGGAGCATTATTGCCAAAAAAAATGTTTTTTTAAACTCACGGTTATCTTTCACGACTTGCGCCATTTCTAACAGTAGATTGGCCTTCGTATCATTTTGTATGTACCCAACCTTTTACAAACGTTCGTGCACAACATATTAGGACCCTTCTATGCTCTCCACTTGACTTTTAATGTAAGTATGCCTCATGCACTTTATCGACTCCACTCTTTGTGAACTATATGCCCTTTTAAGAATACGCACTGAAATAAAGTTCTTGATGTCTTGCCGCATTCTAAAAGTGATCGTTTCAATTAAATTTAGATGCAGCCAATAAAAAAATAAAATCCTATATACCTTTGAACTTTTTTTAATTTATATCACACGAGAGAGAATTAACTTAATTTAATAAGTCATATAAAATACTCTATCCCCTTTCATCTTCTTTTCTACATAAGTATATTTTATGCCTTTCTTTTTTATCTATATTCTATCTTGCATTTACCTTACTCAATTAATGCACTATTTGTATAAAATATTTTATATATTATGTAAAGTAATGGTGTCAATTTTGTTTAAAAATAATTTCAGCTAATAACTACATACCAAATAGATAACTTTTTTTAATTTTTATGATTTTACATCAACACAGTATACTTATATTTGTTTTTATGTATATGCAGCATCTATAAGTTGCGAATCAGGAACATCGTCTGCTGAGAGAACTGCATTACTTGGCGCCGCGAGTCAACGATCGCTTTTGTTGAGCAGTGACATGCGTGATGAAGATACCCTACTTTAAATAGACCAGTTTAAATAGAATCATTAAAAAAATGATGGTAGTTATGTGTGTTGTTTTAAGAATAATTTTTTTAGATGCTATAGTCCATCATAGATTGGTGTCTACATATTGAATTTATCTAACTACAAGATATCTTCATCTCTAGAATATAATTAAAATTTTGTCTAGTCCATCTGAAACTTTGTGTAACATACAAAACTATAAAGTTTTATTTGTAGAAGTATATTTATTTACAATTATACTGAAATTGGTTTGTTAGAATTTATAATAAAATATTGTATTAAGACTATTTTTTATTTTTAACCCAACCAAAATACAAAAATCCAACAACAACAGAATTTTAATTTAATCATTACTTGCTTTAACAGTAGAACAGAACCCTACATCATAAAAGTTAATGTTCTCAAAGGCATATGAAGTCATCAAATTTGCTATTTTGATATTTGACCTGCATGATGATATGAATTATGGTCTGAACTCTTATTCTAAGAGAAAACTCCTGCCCAGCAGTAGGATGGTAATGCTTTAATGCTCATTAAACAACACCACTTATGTATTACAAAATATTTATTAAAACTTAGGTCAGTACAGTTACGGTTCTTTACAACACAGAAATGGTTGAATAGCCATTTGGATATCATAATCAAGTGGTATTTCATGAAAGTACTTTGAAAAAGTCAATACAATCTTATATAAACTACGCTTAACTGATGACAAAAGTGCAGATTTTATCTTTATAGCCAGAACATCGTTTAAAATGTGTTTTCTAGGCACAAGTCCTGGCTTAGTCAACTTGTCCAAGTTCTGTTTAAGAGTAACCAATGCATGTATCACTACAGGCAAGTCATTCTGCAGTACTCCATATTTGTCCTCCTTTAAAGATGCCGCTGTTATATGTGCTAATCCTTCACATGTCCACATAACAGGTTGTGCTTGAATAAGCACAAATTTCAATCTAGTATCGGTAAGCTCTCCAAAAAAGTAATTGATGCCTGGCTTTTGACATAATTTATTGATAAAATTATTGAAATCGTCTTTTAATGCATCTGTAAATGTATTATCAACTTTAGTCTTATTGTGATCCTTCAGCTCCAGTAAGTATGGTGACTGAGCCATGTTTCTTAGGTTTCCTGGGTAGAGTCCAGGTGGTGGAGTTACATTTAACATAGATTTAGGATATGGGTGTTCAGATTCAGGCTGTGGGGTATCACCATTTATAATGTCCAACTCCTTACTAAAATTATTCAGGATACTTAAACATTTCTCCAGCAAATTAGTCCAATTTCTGGGGTGACCACCTGGTTGAGATAATGTGAATATATGTGATCTTCTAACTGGGTCAGTCATTGACATAATCTTCAAATCCAAGGCACCCAGATAACCAGTGAACTGTGTTTTCTGAGACAAAGCATTGCACAAAGTCATACTAGTGCTCAATTCAATTGGAAACTTCATTGGTTCTGTAAGTACAATATTGAACACTGTTCGCATAGTATAAACAGAGACAAAAAATAAACTAGTGTAAAACCACAAACCAATCCATATCCCAGAACCAATTAAATTAAAAACGCTGTCCAATGGTGGGTCTTCTAAATACAGGCTGTAAACATCTGCAACCACATTTCTAGGCTTACTACCCCACAAGTAATAGAAGGCACTGTAGTATGCAACTGGAATCATTGAATTTCTGAATCCCTGTGACAATACATGACTTGTGGCCATTTTAATTTGCTGAAATTTATCTTGATAGATATGTGGAAATGTTAAGACTGCTGTCCCGAAGATATAAACATTAAGAAAATAATAAAGTCCCATCCACATGCCACCAAACTGCAGGAATAAACTTTGTTCTGCTAGACACTGTCCATCATATTTCTCGCATTCTTTCTTTAACTCCGTGAAGTTGCTTTTAGCTAATGAAGAATACAAACACATCGTAAAATAGCCATTCAGAGCATACAAGATACCAAAAATGATATTCTGCAGTGAAAAAATACTGAGAAACATTGAGAATCTTGTGAAACGTTTAGGTGCCGGCTTCGTATAATAACTGCCATAAATGTATGCTTGAAAGAACGATACTAGAGCGAGTAAAACCACATTAAGGCCCATCTTCCAGCTGAGGATATCGTTTAGCGTCGACGTGATCCATGACAAAGGATGCAGTGGATCTATTTGAATAATAAAAACCAGCACTATAGCCAGAACTGTCTGCAACGCAATATTCCACAACACTGCTTTTACCAGTCTTTGAGAAAATATTTCACTTTTTTCTTCCATGCCGGCTGATTTGCAAGGTTAGAGTTGAATGCGTCTTCTTTCCCTAGTGAAATTCTACTTATTTTATTAGCGTATGCGTTTACTCAATATATCACTTTATTGTAAAATGTTCCTATTGTGGACTCGATCACAATATTTCTAAACATTTATTCAATAATTTCAGTTAAATTTTAAATTTACAGCCTCCCATAGTCGGTCTAATTGACAGTATTGACAGTTGACACTTGACAACTTAATTTATTTGGCATAAACCAGAGCTCTAATAAAATGTGGCTGTGAAAATTGATTTAATATATTAAGGCAGTGAACATAGTGTCTTTTTAACAATGTTGTTATAACACTTAAAAATATGCAAATTGCGCCATATAAACTTTATTAATGATTCCGTAAACAAATTACTTTAAGAATCTTATAGTTAGAAAGTGAATATGATATATTTGTTATAAGATTAAAAATATTGGAATAAACTGTGATAAAATCGAAATAAAATGATTATTTAAACCAGTACATATGGCATAAATCATACGTGGCGTTGAAAATAAATACTGTTTAATCTGTGGAATACTTTATGTTTGACATTTGGTGTAAAGTACGTTATGTCACTGTAATATAGTGACACGAAATACTGCGGAGTATCGATTTGTTTTATATCGACATTAATATCGATGCAAAACATTATTATCACAGCCTATATGCATATTTGCAAATAATCGAAAAACTAATGAGAGAACTCTTTATAGACTACATTTTTCGCACTTTAAATCAGTAATAAACAGATGAAATAATTTCAAACATCACAACAATAATCATTTAACCATTTTTCCTATTTATATGGCTTTACAGGCATGTAAGGTAATCAGATAGTTAACTATAAAAATAAAAGAGTACTGTCAGCAATTACTAGTTTTTGACCGACGCTTCGGCTTCGGCCGAAAGTTGTGGCCATAGCCGAACAATCCGCTTCGGTTTCGGCTGTGGCCAAAAGTCAACCTTCGGTCGGACACTATCAATTACTAGCTACAATTCATAGAGGTCTTTCTTTTATATAAGATTTGTCAATAAACGTTCACCAAAGTACAAGAACGACAGAAAGAAAAGAATAACCTCTTGGTTGACTCAACCAGGATCTACCTGCTAAAATTACATTATTGATATATATTAAAATAAAACTTTTGAAAAATAACGTATATATAATAAGATCCATTTTTCTAAAAAAAAAATAAGAAAAAAAATGTAGGTATTGCATAGCTTGTTAAATTCTAACGATGTATCGACTATCGAACAAAAGCTAGATATCGATAAGTTGATATTTATTCGCCAATCCTACTGTAATATTATTTATTTAGTTGCATTTGACTTTTGTAGACATATATTATGACTGGTGCATATAGGTGCTTTTACTGAACTCGAATTATGTAAAAACTAACGCCCGTACATTATTAAGCTTATTCGTGAATGATTCTTCACAATAACTTGGTGCCCAAAGTGCAACAGTAGAGGGGAAAGGTGGCAGTAGTTGTAAAGCTACGTCTGTGGTCGTCGCGTATACTTTTGCCCTACATTTTAAACCTTTAACTCAAATGGAAGAAAGTTATGCAGTTGCAGCGTTTCTTTTCAAGGGAGTGACTTAATATTGAATTGTGATGGAATGTTTAACAGTCTCCAGTTGGATGTCGATCGAATGAAAAACTCTTGTTATGTATACGTTAGTAGAGATAGCTGTGAGTGTGGGGGTGCTCGCCACCCTCGTCACGGCTCTCTCAGCATGTGTCTGTGGCTGCAAGAATTCCAATCAGAAGTAAGTACCTAGTTTCTAGTACATATGTTGTATATGTTATATTTTCCCTCAAGTTTACCTTACAAGATGTGACTTGGAATCTGACTGTGGAATCTTATACTATGAGATCACTTCATTTAGATAATTTTTACACCATATTCTTCAATTTAACAAGAAAAATAGGTTTGGTGATGTTTTTTTTTAAATTTTACCAAAAAAAATACATTATATACATGAGACTTCAATTTTTTTTTGTAAGTATCAAGAAACAAGCAGCAGTATTCTAAATCTACCAATATAAATATAACATTATATTTAACAGAAGTGAGTTGGTTGGCACGGCCGGTGTGGTCAAAATCCGTTTAGACGAGGAGGCACCTTCTCCCACGCCCACCACTCCAGCCTCCATCAAGCGGTTTGTTCTAGCATTGGCATGCATAGATGTTCTAGATAATGAACAATTTAGACTTAACAGCGGCTTGGTGTAATGACTAATCTATTATGACTGATTCATACCCATCTATATTTATTTGGGGAGCTAACTTTGTGTTATGTACTGCATCAATATTGTTTTAATATAATTAATGTTATCATAATTATTCTATGTTATAGTAATCTAGCTGAACAATTATGTGTTAAACTTAACGGAATCAATTTTTAATGTGTAGAATTTTAGGCTATTTCTTAACTATAGTGTAAAAATTATATGCTTGATAATAATTTCTTCTTTGTATTTTTGTATTCTTTTCATAATACATTTGATATAATCTAATAATTATGTCAATAAAAGGTTCTTCTTTCTTGTATATTAAAAATGTATAATTACAGTGCATGTTTAATAAATACTAACTTGATAAAATAAACATATAAGTAGATTTAACAGGTACAAACATTCTGTTCATAGATTTAATTTTGGCTTTGCATATCTTACGCATACTGTATTAAATTTTGAAAATATAAATTTACCTTACTTAATTTTTTTAGTTTACAATATAATCATTTCCTATATTAAATGTCAGGTAAAGTAGGCTTCATATAATATCTTAGTACTTTATCATAAACAAATTTTTATTTTCCAATTAATAAAACTTCTGTGTCTTTTTGTATGACAATTTGTTAAGTATGAGTCAGGGTATAATATGATACAAAATAAGGTCCCTATTTACATGCATTTAAGGTAAAAAATATACTAGTGAATGATATGGGAGTGTTTAAAATGTCTACTTATGTTTAAATTTAACTACCAACTTCTAAACCATTATGTATGAGGGGTGCATGTTGGCAGAGCCACCTTAAACATACCATTAACTATTTGATCACTTTGTAAACATTGTTCTAAAAATTATTCCTAATTTTCTCTAATGCCGGATCACTATTAAAAAATCATTAAATTTATCAGAAGGCTGATATATATTTGTAATATTAAAATAAGAATCAATAACATAGTCTGGGAGTGAGTGGCAACTGCTGCTCATGATTTTGTTTACTTGTAGTATAAAATGGTTAGATAACATGGGTATGGTATATTCATGTCTGTTATATTTGTTCTTGTCCTGGTGCAGGGCCTCAACACAGAACAGCCAGCGGAGTTTGCCAGAGATACCACACCCTGTCGGCAGGCATGACAGTGGTGATACAGCTTCTGAAATCTACGCCACTGTAAATTTGGATGAAGGTATTATACAATTTATAAAAATTTCACATTTTTCCTGCAATGCTTATTAATTACAATATTTACTTGTTCTAGTATCTCAATGACATTATTATACATGCTTGTAACCCTTATGCCAAAAAACACGTTTTTATTATTTGTCTCTCTTTCATATTAAATACCATAGAAAACGAAAACATTATTGGTTTCTCATTGTTTTAAGCTATAGAATTAATATGAAGCTAAGAAATGTCCATTGACTACAATTATTTTACAAACAAGTTTTAAGACAATGGTAGATTATAATAACATATCAATTTTAGATGACTTTGCTAAAAATTATAAAAACTTCCACACTCAATTATATGGTTACATTACCTCATGTTAAATGGTCTCTGCCGTCCAATGACTCATTTTGATTAACTGCAATTTGAACAGAACTCACTAGTAGAAATACAACAGGTAGGAAACAAATACCTAAAATAAGCTCTCCACTTATTGTATTATGTTATGGTATGATCTTATATTTGTGGTTGCAAATGTTATTTGTTACTGCACTGTATTCATTTTCATACATGTTAACATATATTTGCATATACTAAGTGGTACCCTTTGTGGTTCGACTCTGAATGCACCACACCTGTTTCAGCCTAATAACAACAGTTTTAAGCACTGCTTTGTTGTAGTTTGACGAGACATGCATACTTATCTCATTTGAAAGTGAGACATACATACTTATCCGAGGTATCCCTTCTTACCCCTCAGGGGTAGCAACAAATCTATTGTCGATCTCGGGTTTTTCGGAGATTTATCAAAAACTAGCTGCGCCCCACGGTTTCACCCGCGTATTACGTTACTACAAAGAAAACTAATTTATGTATTTATTTGGATAAGAATAAATATTATATTTTTAAAAACAACTTCGCAAATAATGCATTAT
>MOOZ01000729.1:95540-112916 GCA_002930495.1 Cecropterus lyciades | reverse complement strand
TACAGCGTTTACGATTTGGCATCAAACAAATAAGTTCGAAGCTTAAAAAATTGCACATATTTCAAAAATACAGACGGACTCAACTATGTTTTAGATTAGGATAGACTGAATAACAGTCAGATACGACACCTATTAGTATATTTTTTCCATTTAATTTATACTTGTAAATTGACAAATTTCGCGACAAAATCAGTTGCACAAAGTAGTTACAAAGTTTTATAAGAATATATCATTAATTTGTACGTATGTGTATACAATCTGCTATAATTTACCAAAATAAAAGAATAAAAGCAGATTATTTAAAAATACAGCGAAATTTGTTTTAATTTCTATCTTACTAAGTTACGTAATTACGAATATTTGGAATAATGATAATAAAATATTTCAGGACTATGATTATAAATTAGGTTATGTTCATGCGGATTTTGGTTGTCTACCTACGTAACATTACGGTAGGTAAAGTCACGTGTCTCTCGGGCTATTAATAAGCATTTCCTATCCTAAAGTATAACGGCTCCAGCTAAGACAATGTATATACATTGCAGGCAATAAAATATGAAATATCTGACCACTTACCTCCCTTAGTTGGAGTTCTGTGTGAAGAATGTTGAGCTCTATAGCCGAGGATCATTTCGTAGTCTCCGGAATCGCGCCGCAGTGGAAATTGAATTTCAAGAATGTGATCACAAGGTTGCATAAGTTTCAGGATACCGGCTACCTTCTTCTTTTTCTCTTCGATGGTTACTCTGGACTTCATGTCTTCGACGAGCTTATCCTCAATTACCTGGCATGCCCTGTGGAAGAAGTATTCCACCATGTCGAAGAATCTAGGATTCGCACTGGTCGGAACATCCTTGAGCCTGTCTGGAATTTCATGGTTAGCGTAAGTGCGGCAGCAAATGTTTACAGCGGCAGGCGCAATCCTGACCATATTGACTCCCTCATTTTGAATCGAGTTCTTTAAGGGTGGAACAACTGTCTTGGCAAGGTTCTTTAGATGTAACATTGTCACTGATTGTTAAGTACTTAACGTCGGGTCTGGTATCGGGTCGCCCTACACTTATTGATAAAATACACAAAATTTTAGTGTAATACACTATTACTGCAGTGACGACCCGGCCCGACGGATTGCGACGACTCCTCGAGTCTCTCTCTGTCTGACAGTCTGATTTTGATTGACTCAATCTGAATGGCTTGGTAATCTATGTTCATTCCTTTGCATATTGGTGTGAACGAATGAGTGAGAATGAATGAAATAACATGTGACAGTACGATGTAAGTAATGTAACCTTTATAGTGTGTCACTCACTATAACATAACGTAGGACGTTCCTTTGAGTCCAATTTTATTACATTTTTTTAAATATTTAGCTTTCATTACTATGAAAGCGAAATATTTATAAAAGTATGTTTTTTTAAATATTTACACTATTATAATACTTTTATCTATGCTCATAGTTTTGTTATTATTATTTTTCAAATACGTTATATTTTATGGCAACAAACAACTGACGTGCAATTAACACTTTCCCTGACTTTGACAATGACAGCTTACCTTCTGCGGCTGCCACCTGAAAATACGATTTTTCGGAAAATGGCCATTTTATTTGTTATATTTGATGACGGAATCCATAAAAACGAATTAATATTTTTGCATAAAATAAAAACTGATCGGTTCTTTATTAGACGTTTTACACACATATATACAATTTTAATGTTCTATAATAATATTTTTAGATGTAATTAACGTAATATTTTGACATGTGTGTTTCTCCAAGAATATACCAAAAAAGTGTCATAATTTATTCGATTACTTATTTTTTTGATATTCAATAAAATATTCGATTGCATTATAATGTTAATTGTTAAAAATGATATAAAAATTACAAGACAAAAATATATTACGGTGTTTATAATACGTTACCAATTTTATGAATATTTGAGGAATTTTATAATAAAAAATAACAGAATTAAAAAACTTTTAATTTCATTCTTCTGAAATTACAAATATAGTTATATCAACATACATGTTCACGTAATACAGCAGGCCCATAACATAACAACAACACACTTATTTTTTTACTTATATAGTCGAAAAATAACCGAAATTGAAAAACCGTTCATTATTTACAAAGAAAACATTCGTTTTCAACTCATTACATCAATACACAAATGTACTCTATGCATTACATGTAATAAATTACAATATACACCTCCGTTACACAAAAATATAACAATAACTATCATATTGTTTCACCGTCAACCGCCAAAAGTCACAGATATTATTTTCTAGGGATGTGACTGTGCAAATGTTGGTAAAATATATTTATCGATATTATTTTAGTACATTCTTATGGTAGATTAAAGTGTACGAAATATAATATTTCTAACTTAAATTTTATTATATTAATATCCCAAATAAATTTAGTTTTCTTTCCTGGTATTTATTACAAAACTGGAGCTGACTTACAATAAATACGTATTTTGCATCAATCTTGTTTGTTTTATTAACATGAAAATTTTTTGGGTGCGTAGAGATATTTTTTAATGTAGTGAATCGATTTTGTAGATTTGCGCTCTCGTTTCCAGCTAAGCGTGTAGAAAATGTCTTTTTAAGTAAAAGATAATACATTTAAATTATTTTAGCTCATGCTTATCTTTCACCTATATTTATTTACATGTGCATACACTTAGTATTTGCCTAAAAGCTGATTAATGTTAATAAGGTTAATTTATAAATTATGATATTTTGTTTATAATATTCAAAACTAAAAATAAAAATATAAAATTATTTTCACATAAATATTAGTTTTAAATACATTTGTTTTATTTAGATTCATTTACTTTCGAAATAAAATTTTATGCATAAGAAGATACATGACACTATTTTCTTGTATAAAATTCATACAAAACACTATTACACAGAAATGCTAAAGTTTATAATAATTATTATTAGTAATAAACAACAATTTATTTACTTTTCCAATTTATAAACACGCAAAACGAATCACACCAAGTCACTTCAAACTCCCGCCATATTGTACTGAATCTATGCGTAATACGATGATGACAGTATATAATTTTAAACGTCATAAAATATAAAACATTATATGAATGCATCAAATCTATTAAAACAAAATCGTGTATTGTTTATTTTTGTCCAAGACACCTTATGGAAATAATGTATATTGTATATAAAAATGCAGCTTTTGTTCCATAGCGTATAGCATATCCATAGCACATATATGTCCAGCGAAGTCAGCGAATGGTAATTTAAGTTTAAGTTATAGCACACATGTGTGCATTTGTCAGTGGGAAGGTTAACCCAACAGCACCGAATTTAGGGAAATCGGGCTAATAAAATTCTTTTTTTACAAACTTTGGAAAAAAATTTGGGACTATTAATAATTAAAATAAAAGTGGTTGATTGTCTTTAAATTCTAAGTTGTATTTAATTTTCCTAATTTCATATCTTCATACCCTATTCCATAGATTATACACTAATAATATAAAAAACATATTTTACCTTATATTTTGAGCTATTAACACCTTTTAGTACATAATATTTATTGAAATACAGATATGTTTTCCTAGTTATACATCATTTTAAATTGTTTGCATATATTATTTAGTTTTAAACACATTATCATCACACATCCATCATCAAAAATTAACACAATTAAAATGATTATTCGTTTATAAAATTCTTTTGAAAACAGAACGTTCCTTTTCACATAAATTCCACTAGATTACGATTCATACGTCACGCACATGTGTGTAGCAAAAATGGTGCCCGTTTACCAGCTGGCATTCATTTTTTAACAAAATAACATTTTCAGTTTCAAAAGTGTAGAATGGCGTCTATTTTAGATTTAGTAAAACACTACCAACATGCTATAGAGAAATATCCTAACGATGAACAAAAAGTAAGTAAAACATTTGCGTTGGCATATGATTGTGCAGTGATATTTTCCTGTTTCTGTAAATTAATAACAAAATATATTTAAAATAGAAAGAATGCGTTGGCATAATTCATTTTGCAAATGAGGACGGACTACAGTGTTACGGTGTTTTTTTTGTATGTGTTGTAGAATATCTTGACAAATATTGTGAACCGAATCTATGCATATCGTAGACTTGACATACAAGATTATTGCATATTCAATTATCCGACGATTTTAATCGTAACAATAATCTATAGTGTGTAATCGTAACCGTAGTATGTAGCGTCATTTGCACCATATGGTCCTGAATGAGGATGTAACAAAATATTTTTAAAGAAGACAAAGAAAATAGGTATGCTTTGTGGCATCTTTTCAAACGATCACTTTTACTTTCCATTAAGTGCGATAAACTATAAGCAGAATCCAAAAAAGAAAAAAAAACTTATATTAAACCCTAAATATATGTTGACAGCTTCTCTATATATAATTGGTTTAATTTCTTAACAGACTTTCAATATTGATTCAGTTGTTTAGTGATGGTTACTTGTGTCACCTTTAAAAAATGAATCCAATGTCAAAATACTATCCCAAGGATACTTGGAGAATATTTGTTAAGTACAAATTGGCAGTTGACAATAAGAATTTACAGAGGAACCTCTCCAACATTTCAGATCTTAAAATGCATTGATAAATTATTTAATCTGGGAGTAACAGTACAGCACCTACAAGAGACTGGAGTTGGTCGAACAGTGAATGCCCTCCGTAAGGAACCTGGGGAGGTAGGGCAGGCTGCCCGGGCACTCGTGTACAAATGGAAGCTCATGGTAGCGGCTGAAGAAAGTGACCATGATGAGGACCATAGCCAAAGTGAGCGTCCCTAAGACTTAATCTTGCTAGTGAGAACATGTGAAGACTAATTAACTGAGCTAAATATTTACATTTGTTTAAAACAATAAATTATTGCATGCCATTTTATACAATCTGTTGTCAATTATCCTTGATAAGCAGGAAGGAGTTGTTAATATTTGAAACCACAATGTGACCACCAAATTACATATTGCAATCTAATGAAGACAATAACAATTTAGACAAATATGCAATATTCTATTGATTTCCAGTTAATATGTGTTGCTACTAATCTATTTACTAATGTAAAGATATTGCATACATAAACAAATTGTACTGCTTTCATCATTCATATTTACAAGTAGAAAGTAGATTTTTGATCAATCAACAAAATTAACATTTGCCACTTTGTGGATTAAAAACTATCAATATCATAATGTGAAAGTTTGGTAAGAAGTAACATTGTATTTTTTTTAATAATTTTGTAATTTAGCCTACAAAATAACATATAACACAGCTTCTAAGTTATTAGACACAGTCACAATTGTAGCAAATTTTAAAAGTCATTAGTAAATTATGGACATTTATTTAAGCTACATGATATTAGCTAGTAAATACAAAATATCTCCACATTCAGATTTTAATAAAACCATTGCCAAAGCCTAAATATGGTAGAACTTTATGTGAGATAGCAGAGTAGTTAACTTATTTTTGGATTTCGAAGATATCTCGATAATACACTATACACAAATTTATGGAACAAAATAATTATGGACTTTATAACTCCATTTTATTTGCATATTGAAAATATTTAAGCATTTGGTTTAATTTCCACTTTATTTAGCTACCCCATGCAATGGTCATGAAAATGGAAGAACACCTGAGGATAGCGACTCTGAGAGTAAACACAAACCAAACCATTATGAATATAACAAAACCAATAGAAATGAAGAAAATTATTCAAACTCTAAACACATGAATGGCAATTACAATGGAAGTAAAAGAAAATGTCAAAGCAGTGAGGTGAGCATTCTATTCTTCTAACAAGTGTATACTTTATATGTAGCAAAATTTAATATTTCAAACATTTATTTATACAATATGTTATTTAAAATTATTTTTCTAACTAAATATTTTCTTCTTAATGTTCAATTGCAGGAGGAAGAACCACATGTTAAAAAGTCTAGACATAATCAAATTCAAGACAAGAAGTCAAATGTTCAGGTTAAGAGAGAACAATCAGAAAATGAACATGATAGTCATAGTACTTCTTCTCATAGTGAAGATAGTGGTTCAGAAGATTCAGAATCCAGTAGAGAAGATAGATCACGAGAACAAAAACCAAAAACTGAGCTGATAGACAAGCACAGATCATCTTCGACAAAATATTCATCACATAGTCAAGAAAATTACAAAAAGGAAGAAAGACATTCTAAGCAAAGTCATTCAGAATCTAGACATACAACTGATAAATCATCTAAACACAAAACATCTTCATCTGACAAACATAAAAAAGATAAAGAGAGTAGCAGTTCACGAAAAGAAAAAGTAGAAAATAAACCATCTGATAAAGAGAAGAAGAGGTCAGAAAGCAAAGAAGACTCTTCAAGCAAACACAGAAGTAGCTCAGAAAAACATAAATCTAGCAGTAATTCGGAAAAAAGTAAGAGTCATTCAGAGAAAAGTTCAAGTAAGTCAGAGACGCATAGTAGCAGTCATAAACATAAGAGTGAAAAAGACAAACATAAGCATTCATCAGAAAAATCTGGTGATAAACATAAGCCAAGAGAGCATAGTAGTAGTAAAGATAATCATAGTTCATCCGGTCGGGAGAAGGTGAAGGAGAAAAGTAGTTCCTCTAAAGACAAAGAAAATAGTCATAAAAGTGATAAAAAACATTCATCGTTAAGTGATAGTAATGGAAAAGAAATTGTTAGTAGGAGTAAGAGTGAAAAATCCGATAGTAAAAGTAGTAGTAGTAAGGAGAAGAAGTCTCATTCGAGCTCTTCACATTCGTCTAAATCCAGTAAATCTAGTAGTAGCAAATCAAAAGATACACCAAAGAAAAAACCGCAAAAAGACAACAGTGAAGATAGTGAAGACGGAATCGACTGCGGCTCAGGTAATACATATTTTTTTCTGGTAATATATAAAACCACCTATTTTCCATTATAAAGTAATTTAAATATTTGTAATTAAAGTAACACAAACAATGAAAGCAGAATACATGTACCATCTAATCCTGAAGTAAATCACAGATGTGCTCCTTACATATTATGGACTATGTTGAAATGCTTCAAATAAGTACTCTTATATTTCCTTAAATAGGCCACTTCAGTCATAACATAGGGCTACATATTGCTGCTAAAAGGCGCAATTTAAGTATTGCAGTGGTGCCTCTACACTCGAACTTTTAATGCTTGCAATTATAAAGGCCAATATATTAAATATGTAAATTAAATTCCATAATCTGATAAAAAGGCTTAATTCAAGCGAATTGTACAAAATGTTATAATAATCGATTCAATTTTTACTTTTCAGGTGCCAGTTTTGCTGAAGCTCTCGGCATGATTAGTCCATCTAAACCTAAAAAGAAATTGGCTTCAGTAAAAGAAAATAGCTACTCACCAAACAATTCTGGCAGTGATGATGTAAGTCTAAGCATATAACTGAGTTTGCATTTAATTATCCTTTCTATTTATGTAATGTTTTGTATTATGATGAAGAAACAACAAAGTGACTCTAGATATGATGAAGTATATTATCATTGACACTTCATCTATGTATCCAATTAATAATATCAACATAGGTCTTATTGTAACACTTTTAGCCAATTTGGAACTGATTGTCTTATGGTGTTTGAACCTTCGGTTTCGTAAAAGTAATCCACGCAAAAACTTGGCAAAAATATATTTTATGGTCTGTTTAGAAACATAAACATTGCAATTTAACACAAATGTTTCAAATATGCGGACGCATTTAACTTCAACTAGGTTTACCTTAAACACGTAATTATTAATATTTTTATGGTTTATGGAAGTATCAAACGCGTATGCAGTTTACTTGAAGAGGCCTCTATTGAAAATGAACATAAGATCAACACCCAGAATAATTTATTTTTGAGTTCGCTCCTGGAGGCATTACTACCCAAGTTTAAATGTCTAGGATAAGTCTCTTTTACGACCCGCGTGGCGGACCGGTCACCATATCAGTCTGACACGCAGTGAGTCCCGGGTTCGATTCCCGGCCAGACTGACATCTGAATGATGAGAGATTCTGTTCTGGAGTGGGTGTTTATTTATACGTCTCTGTGTCCATAGTACCAACGACACTGGATTGAAATCATGGTGTGGAGCTATGAGTATCTAAGCTAAGTCTAAGCGAGGTATTGCTGGTTGGGTGTTCGTTTATTCGTCTGTGTGTGTCCATAGTAGCCACGACACGAGAAAAATCCTAGTGGGGTTATGAGTGTTTAAGCTAAGTCTAAGCGAGGTGTCGTTTTCAGCTGAGCCCGGCGGCGTTACTGGCGCCGAGCGCGAAGCTCGCTCCACTGCCGTCGCTGGAGATCTCCGCGCTGCCGGAGATCTCGCCCAACTACAAGCCGCGCCCGCCGCCGCGCTTCCTGCCACACTTCACGGACGAGGACGCCATGAGTGCTGGTATATCGTCGAAGAACCAAAGGTACCGTGTCTTGAAAGACTTCTTTTTTCAGAATAATTTTACTTTATGGTCGAGGACGCCATGAGCGCTGGGGATATCGTCGAAGAGGCAAAGGTACTGTGCCTCGACATTGGCATGTTTCGTTAAAATAATTAAGCCTCACGGCCGAGGCAGCCGTGAACGCTGGGATATCGTCGAAGAACCAAAGGTACCGTGCCTTGACATAGTCATGTTTCGTTAAAATACTTAGCTTTCATGGTCGAGGACGACATGAGTGCTGGGGATATCATCGAAGAACCACAGGTACTGTGACTCGACGTAGGCATGTTTCGTTAAAATAATTAGATCTCACGGACAAGGACGCCTTGAGTGCTGGGATATGTACGATATCCGGATATAAACCGAGGTAAAAGTACAAAATGTTAATTTTATTCCCTATCGGCCGTAATCGCGAAAAAAAAACATTTTTTCATCTTGACCTTTACCTTGAGTAATTCTTTTCCACATACCAGAACAATGAGGAGTTTAAAAATGTTATTTATAATTGTTTTGAAAAATGTTACTCACTCTCTGCTCGTTGTAAATTTATGTACCTTCACTCTTATTACTTCGTCTTATTTGACCGGATTATGATTTGTGAATCAAGACAGTGTATTTTTAACCTATTTTTAAAATTTATAATATTGATTTTTCAGAACAAAAGTGTACTCGGGCAACAAAGTTTTGGGAAAAATTCCAACCTTATATGAAATGTGTGTTCAAATTTTACAAGAACATATAGATGGTGAGTAAGAATTATTGTGTTTCTACTTACTGCTTATTTATTTCTAAATATATTTTCATTTGTATATCGATAAAATGCTGAGAATTGATAGATGTTTCGAGTTGTTATTTAAATGGCCATAACCATATACATCCATATGTATATTTAGTGGGCTGTACAATTTTTACAGGCTAATTAGCTGAGCTAAGCTAGATTAGCCGGTTAAGCCGGTAGCTAATTAGCAAAACCAGTTTAGTTAACGGGTTATTAGCTAAATCAACAGTTAGCTAGTTAAATAACGAAACTAACTTGCTAAGCTGGCAAAATTGTTCACGCCTAATATTTAGACATAATTGTGTTTAACTTGGTCCTCATAGAAAAGAAAAATTTAAATTTATCAGCATGATTTAAGTTCCTGTCTTCTATCAGTTATCTGTAAAAGTTAACATTCGTGTTAACAGTGACTGATTAATATGACATGACTTGCATGTGTGGTTGCTCATTTTATTACTAATGATAAAATATTTTTGTTTTCAGCTCTTGAATACACAGGAGGTGTGCCATATGAAATCCTTAAACCGGTTGTGGACAAAGCAACGCCACAACAACTGTATATGCTGGAGCATTTCAATCCATATCTAATGGAAGATACTGATCACCTATGGCAGAAGTTTTGCGAGAAAAGTTTTCGAAGTAAGAAGCGACAAGAATTAGAGTCGTGGAGGGAAATGTTTATGGTAAGAAAGTTTTTTCTTCGAAAACAAAGTCATAATCTGGACAATATACATATTTTTGCGTTTAATACTAAATCGAGAGGTGAATATAATATAAAAGCGTCATAAGTAAATTTTAATGTTAATAAAATTCTCATGTTACGAATGTGGCAATTAGCGGATGGGAATAAGCATGGAGATAAGCCATTTTTAATTTGCCTATAGAAACATTGTTTCGTCTTAGTATTAAGAATTTGGTAAGCATAACTAGTACATTCCATTTTAATCCTAAAGGGTGCCAATCTTATTTGTACTTTGTTATTTTAATTATCCACTGAACATCAGGTGGTATATTTGTATTTGTACATAACATGTATATTGATTTTTACCCGACTGCGTCAGAAGAAGGATAATGTTTTTCAAACGCATGTATGTATGTGTATGTATGTTTGTTTGTATGTATGACCATTTCTTTGGCACGCGCTACAGCCCAAATGGGTTAACGGATTGTGATGTATGACATATCATTAGAATCGTCTCAGTTGGAGAGTGACGTAATTTATATATTTTCTAAAAATGAAGCCTGCAAATAGGGGAAAAAATTAATAAACAAAAAATACTCGTTCATTTTTAGCACACCTAAAATCTGTATAATAAATTAAAATAACTTCTTTTTTCGATTATAGCGATGTCAAGAGGAACAGGAACATAGACTGAAGTCACTCACTGCCAACATAAAGATCGCTCAGGAAGCCAAGAAAGCCCCTATCAAGCAAACGAAGATGGCTTATGTCGACACAGTCGTGAAGCCGCCACGGAATGTCGCCAGGAAACAAGTAAGACATTATTCAAGTCATAAGGTATTCAAGATATAAGGTTCGAGAATCGATGCCTTAAAAATCAATTCGTAAACGTCTACGACAACTCGCTACCCCCTACCTACTAGGTTACATCTCACTTATACTATTATACGAATTTGTCACCTGGACTATTAAAAAAATTATAAGAAACACATGGAAGCGTTCTAAATATATCCTTACAGGAGCATCAGGGTCTCGAAATGTCACCAATGAGGAAATTTTGCGAAGGTTCGTCCGGACATGCAAACTTTTGCAAACCATAAAACAATGTAACAGCTAGTTCCGTATTTAAGGATTATAAATATCTTTTGCAACTCATGATTTTGTACACCGCGTGGACCAAGAGCGCATTCGTAGACTTATCACACATATGTGAAGTATCCTCATGATTTTTTCCTTTACCATATAAGCTATAATAAATTATATATTATTGTATTCATTATATATTATTATATAATGACGCACGCAATATAATCTGTTATAAAAATCAGATGTGCGTGTCTAGGATATAGATACCCGCGAATTGTCTTTTATAAACTTGTTATTTGAAAAACCTACAATAAATTTTAATTTATTGAAAAGTTCATGGTTTGCCTCTGGAGACACTAGCGCTATACTTATTCCTGTCTAAAGTGCTCGTTCCTGTAGTTTTGGGATTAGAATAGGGCTACGGTATCCCCTATACGGGCAACGCGCTCAGAGGACTCAGGTTGCGTTACTTTGGTGATCCCGGTGCGCTGAGGACGGCCACCGGGGGGTTTTAGTACGGTAAAAATCCCACATAATCCGGCGTCGCTCCCACGGCGTCGAGTACCTTTTGAAGTTCGCCCGATTATAAAAAAAAGGTTATGGAAAGCAAAATTTTAAGGTAATGCTTGCTAATAATAAAAGTGTTTTCCGTCAGGCGCAGCACGGCACAGCGTTCACGGCGTCGGCGAGCCCCGCGGCGCGCGTGGCGGCGCTGGCGGCCGCGCCCAACGTGCTGAAGGGCGGCCGGCCCGCGCCGCTGCCCACCGCCACCGCGGCCCCCTTCCAGAAACCCAAGAAGGCACCGCTCATGCAGAAGGCGCTACAGTTCATGCGCGGACGCAAGCGATAGTATCCTGCGATACAAGCCGTACTTCGTAACTTACGTGTAGCATAAATGATAAAAAGTAAAAGTTTACCGTCACGCGACGCCGGTAGATGTGAAACATCGTGTTCGTACGAGTCATATGAACAGAAGACAAGATTGTGACGAGAAGTAAATATGTAGCATATTAAAAATAACGCCATCTACGAAGAGTACCCCGAACTATGTTGAACTAACACCGCAGCTTTTGTTCGATACTTAAATAGTTCTGAAAATGTATAACAGATGGCGTTAAATTAAATACGATGTGGCGATCGCCATGCCAACAATCAGGTTTACGTGCGCCTATAGATGTTTCACATTAATAACTTAAGCCCAAGCACTGCTCATGCAGAAGGCGCTATAGTTTATGCGCGGACGTAAGCGATAGTACTGTACGTGATACAATCCGTACTTCGTAACTTAGGTGTAATGCCATCGTTTTGTAAAGTTACTTCAAATTAGCGGACGTGTGTAGCGTGGTTGCGGCAACACAATCGTACGGCTACACCATTGCTATTGCGTGACTTTCACGATTCAAGAGTTGTAGTGTTGTCTGTGCAATTACGCAATAGAAGAAAAATGAATATTTCTGACCGCAACGCGTATTTCATTTTACAAAACGTTGCGGCCGCGCAACACTCAACGGCTAATTTGAAGGCGTCCATTAATTAATTTACACATTTAAGGACAGAAGGAGTAATAAGGGTCATATTATTGCAACGTTGTATCTAATAAAATATTTAATATTGATAATATCACACTTGCAATGACATCACAATGAAAGGTCACGTAAATATTCGTCACATATAACAAGGACAAAGGAAAATTGAAAACCATATGACATAGTTTATACTTAACGTTCACATGGAATGCTGTTAACGTATATGAACTCAAATGACCGCTAGTAACTAGTTACTGCATAATTTCTATATCATATTTTAAATTTTAGCGAACGATAAATTGTTCCATAACTTTAAACTCACCGGGGACGATTTTAAAGTTTATAGTTGCTAGTTTCATCCATTTCCGCCATCAAATCGAACAAATTCCACTTATTAACAGCGATAGCCTAAACCTTGCGTATAAACTCCTGAATGTTGTTTCGTATCTATATGTAAAGCCTTATCCAAACGAACATCCCTTTCCATGTTCATTTTTTTTAACATTTAATGACCTGACACTAAATAGCCAGTAGAAATTAAAATAAATGACACAGGAGAGAATAATCAAATATCATACCACCATTATTAGATGCTTGTGTAGTGGTATATGATTACTCTTCTACGGGGTAACCGTAGTCAAACTTGCAAGGCAATATAGAAGTAATGTTCCAATATACTGCCAGGTACTGAATTCGTTACTTGTTTAAATTGCTACACGTATTTTTGGCTGTAATATCAATATCATTTGGTCGTATTGACTTAATTACACCCCACTAGTGACGCGTGCGAGACACTGTCTACAGACTTCTATTAACACTTTCTACTTTTTAGTTCTTTATTTATTGCTGTATTATATGGCTTATTTTTTAAATATTTAAGACCCGTATACATTAGACAACTTGTCTAAATTCATCTTTTGCGACATTAAAAACAAAAAAATCAAATGATTGTTGAATGGAACAAGAAGCATCTCTAATATCTCCAGTTGTAAATATTACCATCGCGGGGATGGAGACTGTTGGATAACACATTTTTTTGACAGTAGAATATAGTACATCACAGCAATCATCTGTTGATACTTGTTACGACTTATTCTGTTAACTGCATTGTTTGTACTATATATGTTGAAGTCTTATTATAATTATAACCAGTTTATAATTTATTACGCTGTCTAGTGTTAATTATATTTGAAACAACATATTTCACAGTTAAAATATTCCACAGTAAAATATACATAATGTTTAAGTGGTTGTAGTGGTACACTTTGGACAATTATCTCACACACATAAAAAAAAAAATTACCTTTTACTCGCACGGTATCTTTTGTGGACCTAGTGAAATTTATTTGCAGTTCATATTTCCAACATTGCAACAGTACAATTTTTTTATATTTGACAAGCATATCCTATATTTGTTGTTAAATTAGTAGGCATATCAAAAAATAATGAAGACGTTTACCTGAGCATCTTTATAAATCAGTTAGTAAAATTACAATCTTCCGATTGTAATTTTACACATCTTATTCTTATTAAAATAAATCTTTTGAGAGTGTAGGAGCAAAACTATGAGAACTGTGAAATAAACTATTTCTTATTTGAATACAAATCGGTTAAAAGGTGCATAAAAGTCATTTACTTCAAATTATGTCTACAGTCGAGCTTCTAAAGTACATTCTAAAAACTTATGAATATCAATTTTTATAGCAAAATTCTTATAATTAGATATAGTGAAACTTAATTGTGTTAGTATATTTTTAACACATTTAACCCATGAATTTATGTGTTACACATATTATTTTGATTATAATTGTCATTAATAGTGAGAAATGTAGAAAATATATGTCACACTTTCATCCCTTTGATTTATGTC
The DNA here is from genome assembly GCA_002930495.1 of Cecropterus lyciades. Lineage (NCBI taxonomy): Eukaryota > Metazoa > Arthropoda > Insecta > Lepidoptera > Hesperiidae > Cecropterus > Cecropterus lyciades. The sequence continues at coordinate 98,486 of MOOZ01000729.1, read as the reverse complement.
TAATTTGTATAAATATCTAGTATATAAGTATTTTGTTAGTATGTTAGAAATGTAGATAATAATATTTTACTATTTCTAGAAATTACATTCATCTCATGAATTTTAGAAGTTCCATGTTGTAGATAAATAAAATTAGGGCCTGTGCACTGCTGTGCAATTAGATTTATTGTGTGTGAATACAATTTTATAATATTTTAAATTCGACTACCTGAAAGAAAAAAATGAATATACATATATCTCTGTAATAATTATGTATTCATATAAAATAATTCATTCTTTCTCCGATAGTGCTACAATTATACATACGTCTATAGAATTCTATAGAACTATACATTTTCATCCAAGGGGATTATATTTTGTCTTGTAATAAATCATAGTCTATTCGTAGTACAAATATTACTATGGTACTTAAGTTCAAATGGTAACATGGAAAAATATCTTGTTACTGATTGTTTACAAGCACCCTTTAACTCTTGCTGTGGGTACAACAATAAATAATGAATACGTACAACAGAGTTGCCACATCCAATTTTCTAGTGTCCGAGAAGCTTCAGCTTCGACCACCTTCGGTTTTGGCCAAAATGGGCCGAAGCCGCGTAAAATTTGAACAAACTGTAATGAATGCAATACACCGCGGTTTAGATGCTAAAACGCAGAGGTAAGCGCACACTCCGTATTGGGCTTGCTTTGGCAGTTGTGTTTAATTTTCACACTATTTCGCAATGTTATCATTTTTCACAAGTTGCAAAAAAACGAATCAGCTCTAGAAGTTACAAAAGTTTTTCAAATGTATATTATACACTTTAGATGGTTTGGAGCTGATTTTATTATGGTTATTAAACATTGGGCTTTGGATTCGACCGAAGGTTGAGAAGATAGCCGAATAATTAGCTTCGACGGCCAAAAGTCAACCTTCGATCGGACACTAGAATTTTCACAAAGGTACTCATCGTAATAGATATATTACCTATAATAAAATATATATACTTTTTAAAATGAAAACCATACTTATTTGAGTGGAATAAGTATAAAAAAAAATGATAATCAACCTTGTTTAGGTACTCGTGTTGCTCCTGTAGTTATACTACACACTGGTAATACATAGTTTGTATTGTTTTCCAATTACCACCAATGTACTTTACATTTACTACTAGAATTAGTGATAGAATTATTTGAAGTAATCAAATATTACTGACATTACATTGATACCCTTTTATTAAATTTTACTTTTGAAAGACTGCATTTATTATTTACTTAAACATATTTTTAATGAATAAAAACCTCAAGTAGCACTATCGAAGAAAGCATTGATAAAATGGTAATTTGTCATATTACTACATAATTGTTGATGCTATTTTTTAAATAAAATAATATTTATTCTTGCACTGTAATCTATCTATATTTGGTGTTATTTGTTACAAGGTTTTAAAAATTATGATTAGAATGGTGGCCGAATGTGCCAAATGGTTGAAAATTTTCTGAACAATGATTATAATTTTCAATTAGTTTTAATTTTATTCCTTTAATATACCAAATAGTGAACGAACATATATATAATAAATTGTATTCGTGTTTTTTTTTATCCAAAAATACACTATGTCTTTACAAAAATAACTGACAGAATATGATTTCAGTAACCGCCATACTTTTGTGAAAATAGTTTGAGTGAATAATTTAAAAATACTTGTCCGCGTTCTTCGTGAATACCGTATGGTATAATAAATTGTTTGATAATTATACCTTTGACTTATTTATGGAAAATCATCTGTTTTTTTTAATAAATATCGGTTTATAAATTTATTAATCAGCATAAAATACACCTATGGATGCTTTAGCACATAATATGTATTTAACAAACCCTATAAGGATAGGTATTCACCTGAAAAAGATAACATATTAAGGTCAATTGGGGAAACATGTAACTGGGGTAAAATCATACATTTAAAGTTGTACACTTAATTAGACTTTGCATTCTCAACACCAAACACCACACCATGAAAATATTTTATTTGTATGTATTCAATTTTCTTTAAAGGTTACCCTGCAATACGATTATTTTTTAAATATTAGCCTAGACTTGTGGTAAGGGAGACATACTTTTCTGAGGCATTCCATCTTACTTTTCAGGGGTAGCAACGCATCTGTACCCTTAGATCTTATTCGTGGTTGATTACAGATGTCCATGGGTGGCAGTAGCCACTTACCATCAGGTGGGCTGCATGCTCGTTTGCTATTTCCATACTATTAAAAAAGAAAACTAGATTTTCATCAGCTCCGATATTACCTCCCCAAAAAAATATTATGTGATCATACAATCAATCTGATGTTATAAGCCTGAAGCTGCAGGACTTCATTACTGTGCTTCAAACTGCACTATGCTGTTTTGAAACATAGCACCACAACCTTTTAGAACCTTAAATGGTTTCAACTGTTATACCCACCTATCATAAATTTTGATGTTTAATATGTACTAATTAATAATGGTGGGTTAACACAATTCAAGGTATTTAATTATCATCAAGAATTGAAAAAAAAAAGACACCATATAAGTCAATTTCTCTTTATTTACAAACAATCAACTCATAATGTTAAGATATTCCACTAATATACTTGCTTCCACTGCATGAAAGACATCTTGGTGTAATCAAAGAATCATAAACTATTGTTTATTACACTAAACAATCATTGAGCATTTACAATACCATACTAAAATATGAGTCAACAAGTGTACACTATGATTACATTTTATTTAATAGATATATAGGTTACCCTGGAAAAAAAATGAAAATATTGAAGTCAATAATTTGAAAGCTATTCAGTGCATGAACTAGCTCTAAGCTAAGTGAAGGAGGTTCTGTTCATTTCAAAATTACATTATTTAATACATATCACTATTGTTAAAATATTGTAACGTAGCGGTGGTGAGATGGTCTTATGTGGAGAGGT
>MOOZ01000729.1:81442-95419 GCA_002930495.1 Cecropterus lyciades | reverse complement strand
GCAAATGTTTCATGCCCCTCATGTTTGCTAGTGCTGCAAATCCCCGATCTGTAAGATTTTCACACCTAACAATTGCTAAGTCTGTTAAAAGAGGACATTGGCCTATAAATTGTAAGCACTCATCATCAATGGCATCACCACCATATATATGTAATGTTTCAAGAATTTTCTGTTTCGATAAAACCAGTTCTCTAATAAAATTCAGTTGTAAACCCTTAATTTTTTCTATTAATATGTGACTCAAATATTGGCATTGTAACAATGAATAACAATTAGTCGCAGAGAGTCCAAAATCTGACAAAGCTAAGTATTTCAATTCTTTGAAGTGATCAAACTGAATGGAAAAATCGAACTCATTCACTGGTCCAGTATAACAATTTCTTAAATTTATTTTCTTTAACTTTGGCCACCTAATTATGTACGATACAAAATCCTGTCCAATTCGACACATTATTAATTCCAGAGAAATTAAATTACTGCATGTTTTAGTAACAAGCTCAACAGTACTATAATTATCAACACTTTGTAATTTTATACAGCGTATTAAATTTGCATGTGAAGATATTATGCTTAAGGTTTTCTCATTGAGGTGACTCTGTCTCTCATTATAAACAACAACAATATTTCTCCATACTGCAGTATCCTGGGCCAACATTGACCATCTATTGCACACCATCTCACAAGCTAGTAAATCTTCCAATGTTAAACATTTAAAGATGTGTATCCACAACTCATCTGGTAAAGCTTCTGTTTCTTTGAAATTATCCTCTACAGAGGATTCATCCAACACTGTCATTCTGAATCAAAATAAAATAAATTTTACACACATTTACTGAAATCATCTTAATTAATAGTCAGTATTTTAAGTGCAGCCTTCTTTAAAATCAAGAAATTTTATTTAATTTGTTACAAGTATACTTACATGGTAAGTAGATTTTAATTAACACTAAAATAGTCAAAATCCGAGATTTCTGTAACATCAACTACGCAAATCTTCGCATAATAATGACTTAAAAATAAACAAATTTCCATGTTTGACAATTCAGACGTAGTAGGTATTTTTACATTTAAGACGATGCGAATATATTAAAACATCTTTGTAGTTATAAATACGGCATCATATTATTGCGTACAAAGAAGAAAATCACGGTTATTTTAAAATGCTTAAGAAAGAACAGTCGAAGAAAGAATTACATTTTAAAACCGCAATGCGCATAATTACAGACACTGCGTATAACTCATGTACGAGAAGATAATCAAAGATAATATAATCACATGATAATCACTAGGTTTCACAAGGAATTGTGTTACATTAAATCCTGCATCTTATGCAGGATTTGTACATTCAGCTGTTAAGGTTCTGCATATTTAAGGACCCTCAGAAACATGAAAAACATTTATAAATACAACAAAATTATCCAGCTATCCATAATTTACTCATGATCGTGTTGACAGTTTACAACTTGACACTGACAGTTGAGTTGACACCAGTGTTCCCAACCTGTAGCCAGGAAATTATCGTACGACAGTCGTAACACTATCGTATTCTGAATCTTATGGATCAAAATTATTGTACAACAAAGTACTACGTCAATACATATAATTTGACAATAAAAAAAAAAGTTATTTCAGAATATTTCATGACCAAAAATATTCCCCGACTAAGTATTACATGAGCAACACAAAATGTTGAAACTGAAACAAAAATGTAATGTTTCTTCTAAATGAAAATTATCGTATAATTATAGAGTGCTATCGTACATAGTACGTTACTATTTAATTATCGTACAAGTACGATAATAATCGTACGGTTGGGAGCACTGGTTGACACAGTTAATTGTGTCAGGTACCTATTGTTGACTTAACATTCCCGCTGACAATTGCACACATGTGTGCTATAACGTAAACTACCGTTCGCTGGACTATTGCACATATGTTTGCTATTGGTACCCTATGAAACAAAAGCAGCATTTTTATATAAAATATACATTATTGCCAAAAGGTGTCTTAGACAAAAATGAACATAATTAAACAATACACGATTTTGTTTTAACGGATTTGATGCATTCATATAATATTTTATAACATTTAAAATTATATGCTGTCATCATCGTATTACGCATAGATTCTAGGGATGGGCAAATGGGAAATAATTATTGATATAAATTGAATCGATATTTTTCAAGTGTATCGATATATATTGACGAAAAATATCGATATATTGATATATCGATATTTTCCCCCGGAAGCGGTTATCTATAAAAAATGTCAAAATATTCGAAATTTGAAAGTAAATACATATCTTGCTGTCGGTTTTGACGTCAGTTTTATTGTTCAAAGGATATACGATGTCGAATACATGATGTGACGCATGAGCAGACAGCAGAGCTTTAAAAAATATATCGATTTTGATACGAATTTAATATCCGAAAATAAATATCGATAATCGATATATCGCAAAAAAAATATCACTGATTTATATCAATAATTTTTTTGAAAAAATATCGATATTTTTTTGCCCAAGATTCAGTACAATATGGCGGGAGTTTGACGTGACTTGGCGTGATTCGTTTTGCGTGTTTATAAATTGGAAAAGTAAGTAAAGTGTTGTTTATGACTAATAATTATTATTATAAGCTTTTGCATTACTGTGTAATAGTGTCATGTATCTTTTTGTGTATAAAATTTTATTTCGGAAGTAAATGAATTTAAACAAAACAAATGTATTTAAAAACAAGGGAAACAAGGGAAATTTATCATCAAAATCATGGCATTATATTCAACATTACTAAAAAAGTATTTTGTATTGAATGGTTTGAGCTAGACAAATACTAGGCATGTGCCGTATTAATAAAATCATCTTCACCGTTTTCATATTAAATTGATCTTCTCTCTAAATATAAATTTTTGTTTTGTGTAATTGTTTAATAATTTTGGAGCATAATAATTATTTATGAAGAACGTTTAATTTATTATGGAATAACATAATTGATATTGTGTAAATTACTAATTCCATAAAATAATTATACAATCTATCATTATATTATTGTCAAGTTTAATAAATTTAATTTTTTACAGAATAGAGAAGCTAGAATCTTTTTTGAAAAATTATGCTCTTGTTATTTTTGGGAATGAGGAGAATTGTGCAGTAGTAAATATTAGAGAACGGAGTGTTCAGGACAAATTTCATTACGAAGTAAGTATCAATGTCTATCAATCACACATCAATATGTTGACTACTGAACCATATCAGTACGACTACATTTCTGAAGGAAAAAATAAATTAGTTAATAGTTTTAGATGAACGGATAAAGTAGTTCTTATTTAATGTTTTTCTTATTTGTATATTTGTTATATTTTAATAATTTACCATGTCATGTTCTAGCCATAATTGTAAAGACGACGATGCTCATCAGAAAAAGGTGATATCTGCGCAATAAAGTAGACAACAGTCAAACTGGCAATCACAGTGCCAAAATAAATACATTCCAAACAAAAGAAAGTTGGTTGTCATAGAAAAGAAAAAAAGTTCTCATCAATTTGGTCTTACTTCATTCATATCTACAGCACTATGTAATATAAAGCACTGAAATTTCTATTGGATAATAATATATTGCATATGTGTGTTAGTTTTACAGACATATAACATTGGTATTACAATACCTACGAATAGTAATTTGGTCTTTGAAGAAAATTGGCGAATAAATTTGTTTACCCTCTCTGCTAAAACGGATAAGTCGTTATGACAAGTGTTACGACAGGAGCATGTCGCGTTTATAGAGTTAAACGGTTGCTGTTTCTAGATTAACGCTAAACAAGGCTAGACATCCAGTTCTGACTGGTTTTTGCAACGCGATAATAGGTTAACATCGACGGATAATAACAAACAAGTGACATGGGAGTCACTACTCAACGATTACCGGATTTACCGGGTTTTGTAACATAAATTTAATTTCTATTGGATTTAATTCAAAATTTATAGATTATTAGCGGAGTTGATGCTGATGACGTTTAAAGGTTAAGGTTAGGTAATAACAAATAAAAAGCAAGCAGTAACTACGAGTATATAGGTACCTACATAAAATTTAATCAGCTATTACGTACATTATCACAATTTTAGTAGTAGGCTCATTTTATATTTCTGTGAGTACGTTTAGAATCTACTATACATACTAAGTTACTATAGATACTAAAATTTAATACTGTATGGACCTAGTGTCAACAACTCTTATTTATTACCTATCTATCTATCTATCTATTTATTACCTAGCTATCTTTATTTCATGCAACTCGAATTAAAATCAGTAAAAGATAAATTATTTACTTTAAAATATTTTTACTATTTAAATATCTCAGTCAAATTAACGGATTTATGTTTGTTATCGGAGCAAAGGAAACATTTTAGATCCGCTTAATTAACTGTAAAGGTGGATGCGCTGCTGTGGTTGTCATCTCTACGAATTACACTCACACTGTGGGTTATCGGGTCATCCAGCGCCAGGCAACAATGTGACCCTTCCCAGCGGCTGCTACCACGCTTATTTACCAACAAACGTTGAGCCTCCCTATATAATCTAGCCATTTGTCCCGGGTGCCACTTGCTCTTTGACTCGACACCTTCGACATCGTTTTTCAAAAACCCGACACGCTCTCAAAGCTGTTATTAGGCTATGCCAGGCTTGTGTCAATATGGTGATATTTCACGCTTTATATAGGATCCGTTATATTAAGTACATCCCGGTGTGAAGCAGATTTCTAACAACATTTTGCGGCACTGTCTTATATATCCTGCTTTGCATAAATAATAACAGAACATAATGCTCACAATTTTACGAGAGAGCCAGGTATAAGTTTTGTTTTTATCTTTTTTATGAATGACGATTATTTAAAATAATAAAAAATACCATTTTTTATCATTTACCACGTAAGTAGTACCAACTTTGTAAGAGCACCAAGTTTTTAATTGTAAATTAATATTATATTTTTTATTTGACGACCCGCGTGGCGGAGCGGTCACTATACCGGTCTGACATGCAGTGGGTTCGATCCCGGCCCAGGCAGACATCTGAATAATGAGTTTAGATTTCTGTTCTGGGTCTGGGTGTTTGGGTATTCGTCTTTGTGTGACACCCACGACACAGGAGAAAATCTTACTGTGGGGCTGTGAGTGTAGAAAGCCTTTATGTTTATGTTTATTATAAGGACTAAAGTGTATTTTTAACTTAAAATTTATTAATATTGCATTGTGCGGTAATTCGTGCCAAGCAGTAATACTTATATCGCATTCATGCTCGTTTGTTGCTTCTATAAGTAAAAAAAAAGTCAAGATTTCAATGTTTCTGCTACTTAATATCCATATGGATACGCTGTGTTTTATATTTGTATATAAAGTTCCTTAGGGATAAATATAAACTTTAAAATATAAGAATACTTAATATATGCACTATATGTGTCCGAACGTCATACTCGCATATAGCCCGCAACACCTATTAGTCTGTCTCTGAATAACGCATTTTAAGTAAAGGACGGGTAAATAAGTCATAATAGTAATTTGTTTGTAAGTCTAAAAACAGTGTGAACTGTGTTTTTATAAGTTTGATAATTATATGGCTATTAAATAGAAGTTAGGAGTGCACAGATTATTGCTGAAATTGGTGACAGTCAGGTGTGATGTCCCTCATCTCAGTCAGGTGTGATGTCCCTCATCTGTTCAAGATCAATTGTGACACGATTCGTCTCTATATAAATAGGTCGGGTATATAAGGGTGGCCATATAACGACCAACGTCGCTTCCCACGCAGACTCAGTTGACCCTGCTGCGTACATCTGCTTTCCTGGTCCGCGCGGAACATGGCCAATCCTATGTACTCAGGGTCAGTACACGCCGAACGCTAATGTCGCCGTTATCTGTCCGCTCCTTGCGTCCCGCTCGCCGTGTGGGAGCCTAGACCTTAACTATTACGAGGCCATAAATCGACTGCACAATACTAACAATACGCTAGTATGCGGGTATCAGTGTACGCATATTGCATGTACATGTAAACATTTGAAACAAAGGCTAGTCTCGACTGGATAGCAAGGACCCAAGGTATTAATGTTATAGAGACACTATTTTATTTCTAAATAATGCATGTTGAAAATGAAATGGAGAAACTAAGAGACGTAACATTGTTTAGTACATATGCGACGTTATTGAATGCCAAGTTACTTGGCTAGTAAAGTTACAAACGTTTATTTATTAATCAAATACAGTGAAGCTAGGCAGTCAGAATTCTAGTAGTTATATTTAATTAGTTGTACAGCCAAAGAAAAAATATCGATAAACGTTTGTGCTTATTAATAAGAACGACCGAGAGAATTATTTATGTAAGGTAAGAATTCCATTATTCCGGTTTCTTTATCTGTTACTTGTTTTAATGTCTTTTAATTAACGCCTATTTTTTATAACGCGACTGCGTCAGAAAGAGAGTAATTTCATTTGACGGTATATACATATGTGTGTAACACAATATCTTTTTATATATTATGAGGCGACGTTGGATACGCTTCATTTGATGTAGTGATAGGCTATATATATATATTTTTAAATGGTGCTTGCGAATAGAGAAAACAATGAGGGAGGAAACGATTTTTTATTATAATGAGGATATTAATGCATTATTTTTTATGAAAAGTCAGCTCTATAAGAAAAGTTTTGTACGAAAAACACTTTAAAATTACGTAGTCAAAATAAAAAGAAGTGCCTGAAAATTTTATTGTTCAATTATTAGCTAATTATATTCATCAGGCGCATCATGGGCGCCATGAAAATTCATTAACTGAATAGATATACAATACCAGGCTAAATATATATTTATTTAATGACGAGACAATCTTAATTATTTAAGTTTAAATATAAATAAAAAATACATGTTTTAAGAAGGTAACAATCTAGGCGAGGTCGTTATTTAGATGCATATCAATGTTGATAATCTAGCAATATCTTATTGATCGAGCAGGTAAGCTTGTTCAATAGTAGGCTAACATATTTCCAATGTAGGTAAACTCAGGCGATTCACATTACCTAGTTCAGAACACTCTGCTTGTCACTTGGAGTGAAATATGACTTAATGCGAATACCTATAGAAAAGCACATCTCACGCACATAGATCTAGGCACAATGGTGTGCCCAGTGCGCGCGGCGAGATCGTTATCATTTGGGAATCACACTAACAAGTAAACGTGAACCGGCAATGGGAGTCGGTCCGTTGGTACCGAATTCAATACAGTGCGGAAGCGCTGAGACGGTAATCTGCCTGCGCCGCGCCCGCAGATCGAGATATTTACTTGTATGCTAATGGAGGCCCTTACCGTGCGACCGCGCCGCGAACAACCTGATGTGATAATACCGAACGGTCGCCATATAGAGTGATACGAACACGGGAGATACACGTGTAGATAAGGACGATTGTCGGGGCGGACCGTAATAGAGACAAAGGGACAAGTCGCCATTGCCGTTCCGGTACCGTACGTCTACCCGACCATTCCTAACTATAATAATAATTCCGATATAATATTTCTATTATCGCTCCTAGCACTGAACGGGCACGATTCTTCGAGCTAGCAACTTACGGTGCGCATAAAAGGTAACTTGATTATGTTAATTAGAAAAAGATTGAACTCAATATTCCTGTTTAGCTACTTCTACTTCCTGCGTAGGCAGCTAGGAAGTTTCGCAGTCCTGGCGACGCACGGGGCCCGCGGCGCGTGCGTCCCTCGTCGTAAGTTTCTTGTGATTCCAATGCTTACAACATAAATTCCTGCTAAGAAGATCAATCAGCCGGCTTGGTTGTTAGAAGCCAGCGAGATTCAAGCAATTTGTCGAAAGGTCATCCTGCACAATTATAGTCCTCATTGACGAGCACCTACGCGAGGCGCGTTATAAATAATGCACGCCTTTCTAGTCATAATGTATTACTGTAATCTACTCGACCATTATTTAAAAATAATTTTCCTGTTCCAGATAACTCGGTGCAAAAGCTTCTATCATCTTTATAAGATGCACATATATTATGTTTTTCTGGGTAAAAACCAAATAAACGTTACGAGGCTTTGTTATTATTGAATTTACAGCTATTAAAATATAGAAATTGCACACTGATACATACATTAATATATATAACCTAGACAACTTATTTTACCGAGTTGTAGTGATATCGTATAAGTTTATAAGAAATAAGTTGTTAATGTTAAACGAGCTACAAAAACAACGATAACAGGTTCATATTAAAAAGCTTGAATTACTCGTCCGGTTCCACTGTAATTAAATGTGTGTTATGTTACCCACAGGATGTACCTACACGTTTACACCATAGTTCGTAACATACCATTTCTTCATGATAAACGTTGCAATCTACTTGCAACCCAAAAAGGGAGATTCAATTTATTAGAGTTATAGTTTAACATGAATTTTCATTGCATGAAGGAGGAGCACAACAGCCTGATTATTGTTTAGTACATTACTGTGAAGCGCTCGCAGCTGTGTGGTATAGATGTATTGAAATTCAGACGCTATATGAGAAGGCAACATCGAACCTATAAATGTGCATCTGCTTAAATGTCTAAGTAAATAAGTCTTTTAAAATAAGGGGAGAAATGTTTTAAAAAAATCTTCTTAATGAGTTGTTTAGAAATCCGTAATCATTCCAAATAATTAAATATATAATAATTCCAAGGGAAGCAGTGTAGGGTACCTATTTTGCATCCTCTCAGTGCTAGCTAATAGCCTGTACTTACAAATATACCTGCGATATACGAATATCTATTTGCCTATTTATATAAAACTTTAATTACTAATTTAATTACTAATTCGGTTTCACCTGTTTAACTATAAGTATCCGCCAGGTTGAAATGAAAATAAAGCACTCACTACGATGTAATATGAACATGAATTGCACGTTATAAGGTTTGCTAGATTGCTAGCTACAGCAATCAACAGCATTCTAACAACAAAACAACAGCTATGTAGTGTTACAACATAATTTTCTATCGCGGACAGTTTTATTGAATAATAAGTATCGTAAACAGCTTCCCTGCGTATAAATATAGCTGTAGATCGCGCCTTCATGTGATTTAACAATATTGTCAGTAAACGTGGTAATTACAACTTAGCTGTGAATTTCAAATAAGGTAACCGCTGTCTTCTTGAGTCTGCATTACCGTAATTAGCATAGTTTATAATTACCTAATTCTAATACCTCTCTATTTGAAAGGTATGGTATGTTATGGTAAGGTATGGAACGAGTTTGGTTCGACAGGGGAGGAATCATCGCTTCACCTATTCCTAGGAGGAGTGAGGTTGTCGTCTCACTTACATATGAACGACCATCTTAGTCCTCAAGAATAGACATCTGTGATTGACTTCAGATAGAAGCCATGTTTTGTATAAAGTTGGTTACAGACGTCCACGGGCGGCAGTTACCACTAACCATCAGCTGGGTTGCACGCTCGTTTGCTTCTTCAATCATAAAAAAAGCCATTTTAAACGTTTTAAATTAATGAATTTACGTACTCATGTTAGGTACTAGCGCTACGTACTTCTTCATAGACAATAATCATTTACATTAATAAAACTACTGTAAGCACTTACCTACTACGTAGTACCCACTTTACTTTAAAAGCGCAATGCTTAATCGAGTTAAATCTCAAGATAACGATAGTTAAAACCCCATAACAATTTAAACTCACACTGTTTAAGACCTTTCTAATGTAACTGATGATGGCATGGAATCCAGCGATAAGTGCAATTTTCCATCGTAACTAGGTTCAATTGTAATTTTCATTACGTGGCCCAGGGGTTCGCGACCTACTCTAATTAGCTTGGATGCTTATGATTAAACGGCTCGGTCACGATTCGTCGATTTACGTCAAATCCGTTGCGGTTTTCCCTTGATAAGGTGAACATCCGTCAAGACCGTTGCCTACTAACAGAAAGATTTATTCTGCTCTCCTGTGTTATGTGAACAAATTTATATGGCTAAACAAAAGCGATCTCAGTCAGCTCCGAGCAGCGAAGGAAATGCCAATTTACCTAGTTGGATAATTTACTTACCGAAGCTTAACATACATCTGGTTGCCGAAGGGTATTTTGACGGGAATCACGATTTCTGTCGGTCTCGTTGACGTAATGGTTCGAAGTCTCGAGGCAAGGCAAAACTATAATGCGTCGAAATAAGGAATGTATTATGGCGCTTAGATGAGCTTGGCTCCGTTGATCTCGGAGGTTGTTTTATTCCTCGTTAACTTTACATAACTTCCTGTTGGTTTTGTTCAAGCAATATGCCTTTTAAATTTCAACTACTTAAAAGAGGAATAACCATGCAAAACTTTGCGCCGTTAACTGCTTCATAGTTAGCTATTTAACTGAAAATATTGCATCCAGGATCAGTAATCATTAACTATACAAACCGTTATAATAAGAAACGTATAATAAGCTGAACATTTTCATTAAATAGACGCCTCGAGTTATAGTTAGATGCCCACTAAACGCAGTCTTAATAAGTTCGTTAAAAAGCTCTTTTAATTGGCGCCGTGAGCTCTGTGATCAGTTATTCATTGTGCACGGTAGAAGAGCAGACATACATTTCTAAAATAGGTACTCAGTACTTATAGTATTTTATATTGCAAAATCGTAGGTATGCAAACTATTTAAGTCACAATTAGTTAAACTATTTATTCAGAAATAACGGCAAAACCCACGACATTCAAAAAATTAAGGTTTATCCCCTGTGTAATACATTAAACATTCTAATTTTATGATTGGCTGTATGGATTTTATTGGCAAGTAAGCACCTAACGGATTTCAAACGCCATCAAATTTGCACGTAGCTTTGTTATTCAGTTAGGTATTTTTCCATTCCTGTACAAGACTAGGTGCAATAAAGTTGATGTAGGTTGTGGTCTGCGTTTGTGCGGTTCTTGTCCGTACTTACATTGACCGTGTCGCGATCGAGGGTCTTTCGAGGTCCGGCTGCCGGCCGAGTGTTTGCACAGCCGCGCTTACTGGGTCACGGTGCTTCGCACTGTATACTTGTCAATTATCCGCTTCAGACCCCCGTAATGACAACCTAAATATTGCAGCCTGTAATTACGATGCCATGTCCAATTTGATGTCTGTAATAGGTTCGCACCGGGATGTTTTTGTCAAAGCAAAAAACTAACACAAATCAACGTGCGAATACTGTTATTTTTGTTTTGCATATCGTTTTCGGCACGTCTATTGATAGGTGTCGATCGAACTTACTGTTCGATCCGGTGGAGAAATCTGATATCAGTTTGTCCATTAGAGGAAAACATCCCACCTGTAATGATGTTCGGTACCTACGTCTGTCAAGATGTTATCTCGGAGAAATAAATTAATGAATAAAACACAACCGTGCGTGCCGCGGACGTACCATGACGTTGCAGATAACACCTTACAATTTGAGTATGAACAAACAAGACAATTGTTCAGAAAAAATCAGGACTCAGGGTATTTTAGTTCCATGTGTGGATGTTTCATAACTAACTGAGGTCAGAGTCGTGCATTTTAAATTGGCGTTACTTGTTGTGAGATAATTCGTAACCACAAAATCGGATCGTTTATTTCGGTATGTTGTTTGTTAGTCGGTGGTATTCACTGGGCGTGAACTGATGTGGTGTGATGGTTATAAGCGCAACGATTAGGCAGTGACGCGTCAGCGAAGCGATGACATAGTACGAGCTAACGACCGCGCCCGTATTCGTGGGCACTTACCGTGAACTTACAATTAGATATGTACGTGATCATCGCACAGCCTTTGCAATTTATATGGGCTTAAAATCCAGCTGCGTAGTTATTTTATTTATATTTTTAAAAGTATTAGAACCCTCGTGATTCGACTTCGGAAGCATCACCGCCACACTTATTTCTACCTTATAACAATAGTGTAAGTACTAATCTGGTTCTGATTAGAAATATGTGTAAGATCCCTCTCTTACACGAGGTGTTCTAATTTAGTCTCCAGGGGTAGCAATTCACCTTAGTATTTCAATCTTATTTAGGGTTTATTACAGCGGTCCATGTAGCGGCAGTTACCACTTACGATCTGATTGTATGCTCGTAGTATAGTCGTATTTTATAAAAAAAGAACAATATTAAGATACGCTGCTACGGATTTGTTTCGTGACCTATTAATAAAAAGATCAACATTAATACTTAATATTTTTTACCTTTATCATTGTGAAGTACTTATACTTGAATGGTCAACTCAAACGGTATTGAGCACTTTGACGACCTAATGACTTGTTCTACAAGAATGTAAAGGAGGAAGGAGGAGAGCGTACTGGGTCAAGAGGTAACACGTATCAACATATGATTTGTAAGGATTTCTTTAAAACTTGTATGTGCAGATTTAATGAGAATTTATAAATTAATCGGTGGTCATTAAAGTTTATTAGTTTTTCTAGGAAGTTAGTGGTAACATAAGTACGTAATTAGGCACTTCACACCGGAAAATATAAACATTCAAACATAAACTTAATGCCTTCTTAGTTATTTCCTCGTGTCAGCCCATATAATGTGCTAAACCAGGCATATTGCGGGCCCTAGGTTTAATCCTAGATTTTATTTAGGGGTCGAAATGTTGCATTAAAATGTAGGGTAATAATGGTATTTATTAGTCATTGTATGCTTTTAGAACACTGGTGGACAACATGTAGTAAATTGTCATATTCTTTAATAGTTTTACTCAAGAACCACAACAGAAGTTACGTTTTTTTTATCTGATTAAAGTAGCAATCAAGCGTGCAGTCCACCTGATTGTAAGTGGTTACTGCCGTCCATGGACATCTGTAAGCAACTTCATTAAGAACAGGGTTCTATTTGAACTTGATCACAGATGTGTTGTTACACCCGAGGACTAAGATGGTCGCTTCATACATAAGTAAACCGGCAACCACACTCTTCCACCAAAACGCAATTGATTTACTTTATAAATAGCTGTGCCCGTCGAACTACGTTGATTCTTCCACAATTTATTCTTTGTGGATCTTCATTCCTCAATTCTCAAAATACCAAAAGAAAATAAGAAGTCGCAATGTCTCATAACAATTATGTACTATTAATTTTGCATATCACATATATGTACAATGAATGACAGTGCATGTGTTTCATAGTCGTTTCACCGATGAACAATATATCATAATAATAAAATTTTATGTACCAAGTTATTTACGGTATAAAATTTGCACGGTAAAATAATACCAGTATATAAAATATAGTCCGGGATACCACTTGAATATTTGTGATTGTGATGCGCGAGCTCTTAAAAAAGTTTTGGACGATAGCAAAATGTTTTTATTAAATTTTTTCACTTGTTCTCTTTTCTCTCGAAAAGTAGGGTTTTCACAAAGCAAAATAGACAAAAAACACTCCATAATGATTTAAAAATACCAAAAGCATTTTTTAATATATTTCTGCAATAGCAAAAAATTAAGAAAATAAATATATTTTTAATTTCATGAATTTGAAATACGTATTTAATTGTAGGACCATAATAACGTAGCACGCAATTCGTAGGACAATGTGTGGGTCAAATTATATGAATATTATATAAGCAACAGACAAATAAATTAGCTTGTTAGTTATCACTTTTCATAACCTCATTGGATAATGAGGGTGAGGTTAATGATAATGGATATACATGTGGAAAAGGGAGGACTGTTTGATAAAACCATACATTTTGTAGGACAAATATTTTTTCGAAAAACTTATATAAATATCTTAATATTTACCAAAAAAGAACTGGTTAGTAATAAATTTTTGAGAATCGTCAAATTAACATATTGTGTCCCTGCTACCTCCATTAGCTACCACAATCGAGAATCGTTGTCAGGAAAGAAGTTGGGTGTATCACCGAAACGAAGCTATTCGCGAAGATTCAGCTTGATAGTAATTATTTTTACATTAGGTATTTGTAC
>MOOZ01000729.1:54479-80351 GCA_002930495.1 Cecropterus lyciades | reverse complement strand
AAAAGGGAGGACTGTTTGATAAAACCATACATTTTGTAGGACAAATATTTTTTCGAAAAACTTATATAAATATCTTAATATTTACCAAAAAAGAACTGGTTAGGATTAAATTTTTGAGAATACGTCTACCTCCCTTAGCTACCACAATCGAGAATCATTGTCAGGAAAGAAGTTGGGTGTCTCATCGAAACGAAGCTATTCGCGAAGATTCAGCTTGATAGTAATTATTTTTACATTAGGTATTTGTACTAAAACTTTTGGTTGTACGTTGTCCCAGTCCGTGATATTGTAGGACAATGTGGCTGTCGCATTTTAAAAATATTATGTAAGCAACAGAAAAAAATCAGCTGGTTAGTAATAATTTTTCATGACCTCGTTATTGATACATGTTGGAAGAAGCGGACTGCTTGATAATACCATCCATTTTGTAGGACAAATATTTTTGAAAAACTTCGATAAATAATTTACTATTTAACAAAAAAGACCCTGTTAGTAATAAATTTTTGAGAATCGTCAAATTAACATATTGTGTCCCTGCTACCTCCCTTAGCTACAATAATCAAGAGTCGTTGTCAGGAAAGAAGTTGGGCGTCTCGTCGAGATAAAGCTACTCTCGAAAAATTAGGTCGATAGTAATAAGTTGGTAAATATGTACGGGGGATCCCGGACTAATATGGTGTCACTTTCTATATAATTTTCAAACATATAAATGTAAGCTTTCCATAACATTTTATTAACGTTTGTTTCCAAGATTGATATAGATATTTATTTGAGATGCGCCGAATAGTGGTTTCACTGAATAACCGAATACCGAATACCATTCGGTTTAACCTTTACCGAACCGGATATTCGGTTGAATAATTCAGTGTGTTAATTAATACTTTAAAATGTTGATTAGAGGTTAAAAAATAAATGTTGATATAGATAAGTTTCTTTTTTAATTATTCAAATCCACATCTGATTTGATTAGAAATAAAATAAAATTGTTCTGTTTTAAAAATAGATGTTGATTAAAGGTTCAAAATAATTGTTGACTATAGTTTAATAAATTAAAGTGTTGATTTGTGGTTTAAAAATATTGTTTTGAGGTTGTAAAACAAATGCTCTATTTTATTAGCTTTATAAAACACATTCTTCGTAGGATTTCTGTGATTTATAATATCTAACACAAATCGTACATAAAAAGTATTGTCTTTTAGTTTTATACCGTGTTGTGTAGCCAAGAAAATAGAAATAGTCGAACCGAATATATTCGGTACAAAAGCGAATAATTCGGCCGAATACAAATAGTGAGAAAGATGCCGAATACCAAACGAATATCCGGCGCATCTCTAGACTATTTATATATGTTTTTTTGTAAAACTGATAAGTTAAAATAAAACATAAAAGCCAAATAGAATGAAAATAATTAAAAATACATTTTTTTTATACTTCTTTCATTGTGATACATTTTCATTACTTATTCCTAAATGTGAGAGTTAAGCATTAACTCTGATATTCATGTTGATGTATTGTATGATATAAAAAAGTAAAATTTACAGTAACTGTGTTATAAAGTGACGTGAATAACTTGATGATATTCAGACGGATAGAAAAATAAAACTAAGCGTATAATATTTTGTGATGTAAAATATTTATTATAATATAGACAACAGTCTTTGTCATAGCTATGTATGTATAATGAACCTATGTTAACATAATATTATCCACATGCGTACTGTACCAAAACTGCCCGTTTCCTATGAAGCATATTTTATAATTATTAATATAAATATAGTAAATATGTAAAATGACAACTCACATCTACACATCTGCACGAAACATTTGATAAATATACACAAGTACTGCTATAAAAAGGCACATTTTATTCCACGTAAATGACCTGGTGTTATTAACAGACTAATATAACCACTTGCCTTGGCATATATGGGTATTATAATAAATAAAGTTATCTATTTAGCGAGTTAAGAATATTTTAAGGGAAATATAACAAAAAAATAGAAATGTAATAAAATAAATCAAATAACTTTATATTCAATTATCAAAGAACTTTAAATGAAAACAATGATGAGGGTGAACCGACGCTCCTTAAAAAAGGAGTGAAACGACGCTCCCTAAAAAGGCGTCTACATTTTACCAAACTTTATCGCGGTTGTATGAATCTGTCATTGTCCGTCACATTGTAATATGACACGACATTAAAATATGGCACGGTACATGCAACGCAAGCGCCTGTAACGGTATTCACAACACCCTTTCCAATTGAAATATTAAAGCATAAACAAAACGAAGACTAACTCACAATACCTAGCCCATAACAATTTACACAATTATTTATTTCGAGTATATTCAATCTTAATCTAAAAAAAACAACAGTTGCTTGTTTTTGTACTAAGAAAGTCAGTTTTCAAGGCAAAAGTAAAAAGTATTATTACTAGAATAGAATATCGTTTACAAACAGTGACGTAGGAGTATAATATAACGGTCACATACACCTATTTCCCCGAGGCTATTGTTTTGAGTACCAGACAATTAACTCTAACCGGAAGGGCCACGAAACATTCGTTAGCGCTAAGCTAATTTCAGCTCATTTCAATTTGTGCTCTACAATTTTAGCAAACTTTCATCCCCATATACTATCTGATACTTTTCACTGCTTTGCATGAATAAACGCACAAATTCAAACTTCATCAAGTTTATGCTAAAGATACAGTTTTATATAAGAAAAAACTTGATGAGCCGTGGTTAAGGACCTTTTAATATATTTTTGTGAAATTAACTTAATTCTTTAAAAAGAAAAACACAACAAACATTATTTACCTGATTTCTCTGGTAAAATGAGGGTTTTTCAGTTGTATTATTATTAATTCCAGGCAGCGCCAAGTGGATGGTCCTCAAAATGAATGTTTCGTGGCCCTCGGCTTTACATTCTACTGTTTAACATTATACTCTAGCGTCGTTACTACCATGCAGACAAAAGAAATATGGTACAGAGACATTTGTAATAACTTTTGACAAATATATTTACAATTTTAAAATTTTTGACTATTCAGAATGTTATTCTCGTTTTGGTATTACGATTTACTCATCGACATAACAACCGAAAAACTCGCAAGATCAAAATATAAATTGACTAGTTTTAGAATTGCCGACGATGTATTTCGGCCTCTGGAAGAACAAGATATCCCAGTTCAAATTAAATATGTCTGTTGAGTATGTATGACATGTTATTTTGGCAAGAAAAATGTTGACGTAGAGAGACGGGGCCCGTCAGCGAAGCGCGAGCGGGCGGGTATTATTAGTTCCTCGCTAACGAAGCGTAATTTAAGAGCGGCGCCGGATTAGGTGTTTTTTCGTTCGGATTTCGGGTCCCGACGTCGCAGCAGTTTCGGGTAATTAAGCGGTCGGCTATACGTGTAATTATATGTGAAAATAGCGTTCGGTAAACGCGGGGTCGTTGGACCGTCGGCTAAAAAATATGCGGTAAAAACATTCAGTAAAAAGTGGACGAGCGCGTCTGTCAAAACACACGTCACGGGATTATGGATGTGTCGCCCGCGGCGCTCTTATCGGCTCAACAGTTTATTGATCGGACGTCGCGCGGTAGCGGGCCCACATTGTGTGCTAATGAGAACCCAGGAGCGCAGGTGGCCATCGTAGCGATCCCTTTAGCTCCTTTCTGTGTGCGACCGAGTAGACAACGACACTATACAAATTTAACCGCGGAGTTCAAGGAAGACGCTCAATACCATACAAATCCAATACTCTGCGGCAACCGCGTGCATCACAGTCTCCATATCGGTTTTCCATTCAGAGGGTTCCGGGTTCGACCTCAGCCAGATAGATCTAAGCGATGAATTTAAATATTTGTGCAAGGTATTCGTGTTAGTATACCTGTTTCTATGTAAGGTTAGCAAAGCACAACATAAGAAATCGTAGAGTAGGGCTATTGATGTTGAACGCATTTATCATTTAGGTACCTTATTTTACTGGACAAGTACTTAAAAAAAGCAGGATAACGCAAGTAAAAAAAACAAATGTCTACTCTCTTTGCTAATCCTATGGAATTAAATCTAGTAAGCAAATATTATTTCTTAAGTTTCAAAAAAATCATAATTGATCAAGACAAACCGGTCCAAGACAACTTGGCTGTGATTATTACGAACCTCCAACTTGCAATTTATTCGTACATATCGCGAGACTCGATCGCTTGTAGTGATTATAGTCAAGCCACCAAGTAAAACAAATATCACGTCACATTGACAATAATAGATGACGTCTCTCAATTTATCACTCGGCGCGCGGATATGAGGGTGCCGCTTATGTAATGACTTATAAATACGACTGTCCGAACGATAAGATCGCAGTGCTCAGCGCTGTCAGCATTGTTCGTCGGTAATGTGATATAAAAACGAAAATTATATCATACGAATTGCTCGGACACCAACGAAGCCTAGACATATACCTACAACATTAACATTAAAGTCTTGAAATTATCGTAAAACCACATTATCGCTTTTCAATATAATGTCACAGAAAAGGCAAGCGAATAGACTCCGAAATAATCATTTTCTATACGATAAGTCTGTGAACTAGCTGAACTAGCGGTATGCGGAGGCAGAGATATGCTCGCTGATTGGCGGAGGCATGCGCATTCAATAATGAGATCTATAATATTTAAAGCCTTTCTATACTGTGTGTATTTGACTAATGCACTTAGTACGTATATGTATATACACCAAGTAAACCGACAAAAGAATCCATATAATCCGACAAAACAAATATTCTTCAATGTTTAATTGAATAGGTTATAGCTGGTTATGTTGCTGCATAATGTAGACATGTGTTGCTGTGCATTACAATAATTTATTATTTAATATATTTATAAGATTTATATAAATATTTACTACTCTCGATGTTAACCATTTTTTAAATCAAAAACGTTCATGGCTTTTACATACTACACTTATGAGCTGTATTCTTACCATTTTTTAATTTGTCGGATTACAAGGTACTCTAAGCTCTAGACTGTTAGGGGGTTCGACGTAGTACTTCACAGTCTGACAAATTTGTTAAAAAAATGTCGGATCCCTGCAGATCTACCACATTTAATTAGGAGTCTATTTCATTACTGTTTTATGTACATCGCAAGACATCTGTATAAACAGAAAATGAGTACAAAACACAATTAATTTATTGCAATTCACAGCTTCAACAACTCAGCTGGCAACAACTCGAATGCATTATAATATTAAAAATTGTAGAAAAAACTGATTAGGATATAATGAAAGTGCGCTTAATTTATTACAAACATTATTATACCATCAATTTGTTATCACCATTCATTCATTTATTTGTGCCTATGACCCTTCCCGATCACAAGCAGGAATGAAACAAAAATTTAGGTTTTACAAAATAAAAGCTTAAACCTAGCTGGCTCAAAGCATATAACGACCGAGTTTACAAAAAAAGGCAATACTCAAAAAATGTATAAAAATCCGAACGCTTGCTCCACTATTCTGCGAATCGTAATATAGCACCTCTTCTTATAAATAAAATAAACACCATTCACATGTATTTACAAGTACACTTTAAAAAGAATATCGACATTTCATATTCAGGTTAATTGGGGTAATATCGAAGCGGGGATAAAATCGTACGATAGGAGTTATAGACTAAATTGGCCATAATTTTCCAAGATACTATTATTTTACCTCGTTAATTGTCAAGTGTGTGTCATTTTGAACCAGTTAATTCCAAGGCACTGAGCTGAAATTTTGTACAAACATTTGATTTAGGTGTTACAATTACACAATAGGTGTTACAATTACACAATCGAATAACAATAGAATCGTTAGATTTTATTCAGGTTCGGATGTTACCCCAACTGACCTTATATTTCAGATATAAAATATCAGTGAACGGTTTGCCATTCACGCGAACTCACCAATTTGTTATTCAGAGTTTGTTAACTTGTTGCATTGCACGCTTTGATTTAAGATACATGTAAATGTCAATCACACGTTTTTTAGAATGTGCACAGTGTCAGTGGCCTACGCGAATTTGTTGAAGATGTCTGTTGTGATGCCCTTCAAGAGCTCGAACACTTCCGCCGCGTCGCCTTCTACATCCCCGCTGTCATCCTGTCTGACCTGAAAGTAAGGACATTTTCTATAAGCGTCTGTAATACTGCAACCTACGAGCGTATATAAGGGGGGTGGGGAGATTTAAGAATCCCCGCATAGATGAGTAAAGGAAAATTCTTAAAACAGTAACGTTTGTTTTTGTTTTTATTTCCCGACAAATTTCCATCCGGAGTTCATTCGGGCGCCTTGCTCGCCACTCCTTATTAAACTTTGATAAAAAAATTAGAGGATACCCGACCATTTTATTTCGCTGCAACATGTTAATTGTGCACAAATAAAGGCAAATCACATTTGCCTTCGGTAGAAAGATTATACTTCAAAACTGAATCAACAAATATTCATAGTACGTAATTATATTTTATAGTTTTATAAATTGAGGTTTTATATTCTCAATTTGGAATTTGAAACTTTTTACTATGATTCATAAATTATTTAAAATATAATTTATGAATCATAAATTTCAATATATCTATTAAACAACGGTTGCCCTGCTTTTTTGAAGTTTTTCGGGCGTATGTAGGTACATAGTTATGTATGTAGATTTCTTAATGGTTATCTATGCGGTGGTGTAATGGCTTGATGGATTACTTTTTAACCCGAGGGCCATGAAATTCATTCATTCACTTCAAGAGTTTTTCGCTCGGGGCTGAAAACTTCAGCATTGAGTGTTAAGAAAATATGTATGTTCTTAAGGGGCTACGAAATTTCGTTGAAAAACGTAGCGAAGTTTTCCATAATTCGCTAAACGCTGACGCTTGCAGCGCCAATCGTGTTTCGTGGCCTACCGGTAAAAGGTGTCGCTACTGCTTTCATTTCCGGAGTGTCAGATTATATTTTACAGGACTAAACTTTCCAAGCCGAATTTCCGGCCCGGTTCATTGTTTATTTTTATTTCATATCGGAAATCAGTGTCAAAACTTTGTCTGCAAAGGTATTGGAACCAGTGAAGTTGCTGTTTAAGGATGTGACACTAGTTGGTACTGGTTTACAAAACTAGAGATTAAGGTCACGGCTTTTCAAAACTAAATGACATTTGCGGCGTTAAAGTGATAACTACATGATAATGACTAGCTATGAACATTTACTGAGTCTGATTGCGATATATTATGTGCTTTTATATGAAGACAGAGTGTTAGGTGACTTAAAGTTTTTAAAAAGTATTTTTTTGGTTGATTCTGTTACTTTTCTTTGAAAATCGTTGGTCAGTTGAGTTTATTTTCAAATTGTGAGGGTTTTAAGACCTATCCATTCAATCACGGCGGATGGGTAGACTTCACTTATCCTTAAGAACTTTTTTTTTTTCTAAAAAGATCTCTCAAGCGTGTAGGTTTCTCACGATGTTATTTTCCCTTACCGTTATAGCACGTGAATATTTAATTTGCAGGCATAATAATTTCTATGAATACTGGGTAATATGGATGTTTTCCAAATGCGAAGGATTTTGTTATTTACGGCAATAACCGTTAGAGAGCAAGCGGTTAGATTCGAGAGCAACAAATCTTTCTGATGTATATTCGTTGCGAACATCAGATACCTACAGTACATAATTTCGCCACCGTAAACCATATTGGAATTGACACATCTAGTGTAGTGTAACCGTTATTTAACAGTGCCCGTATATTTGTATATCAAAGCACTATTTCAAATCGAATCGGAGCTTTGGATTTATATCGTTCGTTAGTATATTACCGACATTTACTCGTAGCCAGATATCAATGTTTAACGTCACGAACACAGTCGTATTTCCTAAAGAATATAAACATGTCAAAACTATATTTCGTAGGGAACGGACACCGTTAATGTGTGACTAATATACGATTACGTGTATGTAATTTGTCAGATTTCGCCTCCGGCGTCATTGTATACGTTCGTATCGTTAATAAACGACTGTAATGATGGCTAAACTGGAAAGTTACACGCAAATGATAAAATAATTGGCTCACAAAGTACGGGAAAATAATTCAATCATGATACATAAATGCTCGAGGGCAAATATCTTTTATGTGTTTAAAACAA
The DNA here is from genome assembly GCA_002930495.1 of Cecropterus lyciades. Taxonomy (NCBI): domain Eukaryota; kingdom Metazoa; phylum Arthropoda; class Insecta; order Lepidoptera; family Hesperiidae; genus Cecropterus; species Cecropterus lyciades. Next base: position 72,189 of record MOOZ01000729.1, on the reverse strand, counting down.
AAGTGAGAAAAAAGTTGACACTATTTTTTGGTGAAAGATAATGGGTATCGCAAAAAATGATATGAATGAAATGGGATATGAACAATGAATGTGTTCCGTACTCATTGTTGGCGATTTCTCAGAGCGATTTGCTAATAACCGCTATTAGAACGCCTCCACTCAGTTTCATAGTTGCGTGCGGACTACTGGCCTTACAACTACGATCTGCACAAAAAATATAATTATTTTTAGAACGGTAACACTAAATTGGCCTTCTATGTAGAGGAGATTGTCTACGGTAATATTAACGTCATGTCATGTGCCGATATCTGCCGATGACTCCTTAGAGGCGAGCAGCAACGCTAAGCAAATGTTATAAGAAGTGGCGTAAGTAATTAGCAACTAATGTGACAAGGAACTAGTTATTGACGTAGATGGTGTCCGATGATAATTTATATGTAACAGTGGAATTTACCATAACTGGAGGTTATTGTACTTAAAAGGAATTGACGCATTACTTGGCGTTTTGGCGGTTTATTAACTGTACTTGAAATATAGTTCAGAAGCTTAATTAAATACTTGACAATGACGAACAGTTATTACTAAAGGTACGGTTGTGTTAGTAAGTCAGCCCTAGTAGTTAAAAATAAATTCCTAAACTCGAATCGTGACGTCTCATCTCCATTTTTCCATTTAAATACGTCTATTATTTATATTAATCACTTGTAATGTATCATAGTCGATGCTTCCGTTATTTACACGTGTAGAGGAGTGCAGTTAGATCAGTAACGATGTGTTATTAGTAAATAAAACGAGAGATTGATCGGCGGCGACAGGGCGATGTAAGTATGAGGCGGTCTCTACGCCAATTGGGCGAACAGATTTTAAATCGTAGATACGAATGTGAAGCCGAGAATTTGATTGCGAATATCACATGACGATGCGCTAATACAGACTAAATCGACGGGTACCTAATTTGTTTTCAACCTGTCGGTATCATTTTTTTATTTATATATACGGTATACTAAATGATTAGTAGTACCATCAACATAATGAAATAGGAGTTCTACTTGCAGCATTACTTTCTGATTGCATGTATACAGCCTGAAAGTCGAATGAACTGGTAGATTGCATGCCCACTGTAATAAAATGAAAATATTCCAATTATTTCTCGCAGGTGTCTTACGTATACATACGAGACTCGCATCCTGCATTTAGATGTCAACCGATATGAATTGTGCGAGATGATATAATATTCATTATTGAATCTGGACGTCCTGGAACCGCGGCGAGCATCAGGCATCAGGCATTTACGATTCAAATCTTTGCATCGATCCGCTCTACGCATCGGTAGAACGCGGCAGCGAGTTATCAACGAGCGTAAATGATTAGGATCTGAGATATTCGTGCGACGCGCGACTCTGCAGGTCATTACGCCGAATCTGTGGTCGCTCGCCCGCCGCATACAACGGTATCGCGACTAAGGTTGCCAGATACCTACGTTAATTACAATATTGCATTAATGGAACTAGTGTACATGATGTAAGTATAGTTATAATACACTAATAATATCTACAGTTTTACGAGAGGCAGACCAAATCTTACGACATTAATAGAAATAAGAGCATTATTCCTTTTTCTTGCTTTATCTGTGGAGGATTACAATACTATTTTATTAATTTAAGTCAACTTCCCTTAATTACTATTATTGGTTCTTTTTGTTAATACGTTGCATCAAATCTTGATAAAATAAATGTATATTATAACAAAAAAAAAAAAAATTAATTTGATTTAAAATTACAGTATGTCCTGAGTCCAGATAATTGGGTAACATCTGAAAATCTTAATATGTGACGGTGAGAGGCGTCAGCGAAGCGACATGGTCACATACATGTTAACGACATTACACGAGTGTGGAGTCCAATTTTATTTAACACTTCCGACCTGGCAAGATAATTAATCAGATTATGTCACAACATTCTCTTAGTTGTTCCTCGAAATCCAGTCGTTCGCGTTTTGCAGGCAGCTTTGCAAAAAACCCATCGTGACACGGCCGCTTGGCCGCACGAATTCAAAACCGGTGATCGTGATATGCGCGCATAATAAATTGATGATATTTTTAACTGCTTAACATAACAATGTATAAAATTAATCAGACGACAGAGCGACACAAAAGATTAACCAGCTTTGCATTTATTATCTCGGTGGGTGAACGTTCGAAACATGAACTTCCAGCGCCGATTGGAACTATTTGTTTATTACACTTGCACATGGCGGGAGACGGCAGGAGCTCTGAGACAACAATGCTGAAAAATATATCGATTCAATATGATTAATATCATTCATCCGCAGGATACGATGGAGTTACGTTTCGCGTATTTATTTTTCTTTACTAGCGGAAAAGCTTTATAAGGCTTTTGTATTCGTTTTCAATTGAAAGCATTATGAATGACTAATGAATTAATTATGATAGGAAATAAAAATATATAAAGATCTAATAAGTTATATTCGAAAGAATATTTAAATATCTTTAGTCAATCAATGATCATTGATTGACTAAAGGATATTAAGAAATGATTTTTTTTATAACATAGAAGTAGCAAACGCACATACAGTCCGCATGTTGGTAGCGGACATGGACAACTGTAATCAACCAGAGATTGGCCACAGATGCGTTGCTACCCTTGAGGACTAAGTTGGAACGCCTCGGAAACAGAAACAAAATAAGAAAACTTAAGAAACAAAAACTAAACATAAAAGTTGAAAACCAAATTAAAACTAATTATGACGCGCCATGTCTACGTTATAAGAATGACGTTCATTTTCCGTAAACCGAACCCTTGGCCGCGTTGTTCGTCGATCGCATGTGGTTGGATTTAATTTATCATTACCGTACATCAAGTTGAACGACCTACTTATGGACAAGTTTAACACCTGTAATACGATAATAATACGCAGAAAACTCAGAGCACAAAAACAAGGGAGATGTGTCAAGTAGCCATGACGCTTGTCTCTTTGATTTATGCAAAATTACCTATCGTATTGCAATGTAAACAATTTCTTGTTGAAGTCGTAATTGTTTTGAGAGCGTACGTAATATATTAGTTACATGTAGGCAATTTTAATTTGTTAATTGTTTTTTATTGCTTAGAACTTTTCGTGGTTTCTGTTGGAGACTCTAAAGCCATACCTATCTGTGGCTCACGGTTTCATCCGCGTTTAATAAGGTTTGACATATGTATCTTCAAATTGTAATCATATAAATAAATTTTATTTGTACTATATAACTGTTAATAGAGTAGATGAATTTTAAATAAATACAGATTTAATTGTAATCTCATGTCACAGAATATAAGTATTATATATTAAATCCTTTAAATTAAATTCACTTATTTCGATTTGATGCGACTTCAAACATACGGACAAATAAAGGGCCAAAAGTAATAAAATGCGTGGAATTTGCTATTATTCCTTAGAGGACAGACATCTCCAAACAATTTTCGAAACCTGTGTTATGTACAGAGACACCGAATTTTCATTTATATTATAATAGTATACAAATATTATATTTACATAAAACGTTCTGTGATATGTGAACCGTATGTGAGTTCAACTTCAGGTAGAACTGTTGCCTTATTTGGTTACAGTAGAAGTGTCTATGGGCCGCGGAGAAGATTTAACGCCAGACTACCTGCATGGCCGTTTGCTATTTCCATCACATAAAATAAACACACGCCTCTGCTGCGCGCCGCCAGTGTTGATAGAAGGACTCGTATTACCTAGCAGTGACAACGTAATATATGATCCTCCTTTTAGTAACGTCTGAGAGAAAACTCGCACGCACACAACGAACTGCAACAACAGGTATTGACGGGAAAGTGTGTCATCGTCACATCATAAAAGTACAATACCGATCACGTACAGAAAACTAGAGTATTAAATTTTCCGCTTGATTTTGGCGACAACGGTCTCTGAACGAAACGGTGTTGGAGCGTAATTCAATCACGAGGAAAGTGAGGGAGCCGAGATAGAATTTTGACGGTTAGATGTACCAGTAGCCTGCTCTTTGTGGTTTCCGCGGTATGTACGTGTGTTACAATATGGCGATCGTTTTAGATGACGGCCCGACATTCTGGTACGATCAAGGTGTATGCACATTATCAGTGAATTTATGCTAATATTCTTGGCTATCTACGTTTCGTGAAAAATAAATATTTTTTATTGTGTAGAAGATGTTAAGATAAAAAATGATGTTACAAGTTAAAAAATGAATGGTGGTTGTATAAACAAAAATGTTCAGTTGCAACATTTGATTGCAAAATTTATAATAAATAATTTACACTTTTTATATATTACGGTAATTATAATCACCGTAATTCATAAAAAGTGTAAAATGTGCAATAATTTATTTTGCTTTTTATAATCGAGTCGAGATGAACAATAATTATTTTTAAATTGCCTTTTATTAATTAGCTTTTATCACTGACTTATGAAATGTATTCCAGCAAATTGAATTAATCAACAAATCCATCGACATCAGAAACGTACGAGGAAGTGTCAGCCGAGCTATACAGTCAAGCCGAACGGATTTTAACGAGAGATGACAGTTCGTGAAATTCGCGTTTTCAATTACGAATTATCTAAATCTTTGACACGTCATTACAATAAAGCTTACTGATTCAAATATTAATGAAACACAAAAGCTTCGATCTACGAGAGAAGATAGTATATATTTCCTATTATTATAGTTATGTATGCTCATATTGCTCAATTTGTAGATTTATATTTCGGTTATGTTTACGGGTCTGACAATTAAAAGCATTCTGTTAACTTAATTTTTTTTTACATTATAGAAGTAGCAAATTAACATGAGACAGTTTTTTTATAATACTAGCTTAGTCCCGCGGTTATACACGCGTTTAAAAAATGTAACTTGACATAGTTACATAAGCCGAATTATAGACCTTGTACATTTTTAACAAAATATGTTTGTTTCAGAAAGGACTGATAGCAAGTGACATTAGTGGAAATTACGGTGGCCGCGTGCGCGTAGAGAGCGCGAAGTTTCTTAGGTTTTATTTTTTTGTGTGCAACCCTAGTTACATTTTCTAAAATAGAAGTAGCCTAATTTACGCCTTGTAACATCAGCTATCTATCAGTGAAATATCTGTCAAAATCGGTCCAGTTTTCGAAGATCAGTCAGAATAAACAGACAGACGGACAAAAAAATTAAGTAATTGATTTTCTGCTATCAATATCCTATATATTTTTATATGCATTTGATAATAAGCTGTTATTTTTGATATTAAGAACACACACTTCAATTTTATTTATATGCATAGGTTATGTAAGTTGCAAATGTTTATGAAATCCACCTTGTAAGTGATTAGTTGAGCATTCCCGTCTCTGGAAATCTGTTATGTACGTCCGGCATCGGAGTACCTTAGATCCTACTTGAAGTAAGCCACCCAAGCGTTGCTACCCTTGACGACAAAGTTATAATGCTTCGTGTGTTTTTCCTTTACCACACCCTTCACATCAGAATAGAGTTGCGCCAGATATTGCGTTATAGGGCTGTAAATAGTCATGACAACGGTGGATTAAAAGTCCATGTCACCTAGTGACAGCTTACAAACTTGTAGCGGCATACAACAAAGTATATTATGACGGTGTCTTCTAGTCTCTAGACTTAGTGCAGTCATTAGCACAGGTTGTTGATAAATCTTTGTTTTAAATACTCTTTAAGTAGTACTCAATTTTTAAACGTGTCTGTAAAATAATTTTCCAATAAAAACCTTACAATGTTTTAATAATTTTACCTACATAGAACATCCTTAAGTATGAAAACTTATTATATTACCATACAGGGGTAAAAAAAAAACATCTAAATGAAACCTGTGAAACGGAAAAGAAGTTTCACTACAAAATATTACTTGCTATTGGTCAATTGCGATTGCTTAATATTTAAAAATAGGTATTACTTTGAAAGCTATGCCAGCAAAGTCAATCTTATTAATTATGCGTATAACTTTGATCTATGCTATAAGCCACATTAAGCTTTATATCAGCTTAATGCAGCTTAAGAACCTCCGAGATTTTATCAATTAATAGCTTGAACTTGATAGCGTAGATACAAAATTATGTACGGTATTTAAAAATATATATTTAATAACTTTTATTTAAACGATTTAATCCTAATTTGATTTTATAATGATGGTATACAATGATGGTAATTTGGAGCTTTTTATGGTGCGCCATGCAATCTAGTATACTTCTTTGTTTTTCATGAAAAGGTATGGGAGATAAAAATCTAATGTGCACGCTCCCTAACGTAAAACCGTTCGGCAGATTCATGTCGCGAGACAATATGGACCGGTCGCCGCGAGACCCATACATACACTTATACAAAAACTCAATGAAAGTCGAAAGTCACGCTTTCACTTGTCGGCGGCATTGTATTGTGCGTCACAGTACCATATTAATTTTTTTAACAATGAGGTTTTATGTAGCTAATGGTTGAATTATCACTGGACGACTAGGTGATTGGGTCAGGTGAGGCGATTACGTGCAAATTACCGTGGCGCATGGCGGTCGGGCGTACCCAGTCAATAGCTTCGCGTGTTTATTAGCGAGTCAATAGATTTAATGTGTTTCATTGTTATGAAAAAAAAAAACCTGTTACAATACAATTTTACAAAGTGGAACGACTATCTTGCCGGAAATAGAGCTCCAAATTTTGTGGAAATCATATTGCCCTGAAATTACATTACAGTTTCGAAACAATATCATTATCTTAACAAAGTGTAATGTATCTTGTTCAGAAAATTGTTATATTGCACGCGGCATTTAGGTTTTGATTGAGGTGGTAATATTTTGTCCGAAAAAAAATTTACTATCGTAACCATATATCAACACCTTTCAAGTATAGAAATATGGGCATTATTTATGGAATTACCTAAATGTTATAGTGAGAGAAACTGAATTAATTATTATTCAATACTTGAACATAATTTTATCAAAAAACTTGTTTATTCGTACGATAATTCCTATAAATTTACAGTTTGTGGCTTTCTTTAAGTTTTTTTTTTCGAATACATGTTCGACGCAAATTTGATGATGTTTCGAATAGACACTTGAATCCTTATGTCCAGTCAGTTACATGCATACTAAAATCTAGCGTTTTAATGTTATCACAGACAATTCACATTATCACAGACAGGGTAAAAATAAATACGGTGGTAGACTAAGTTGACATCAGACGACCTCGCGTAAAAGCTTAACATAGATAATTTTCTTGCGTAAACCAGACATATAACGCAATAAAAGAAATAAAACGCGAAGAAGGCAATTGCAAAATAGCAAGAAAGATCAATGCACTTTTGCTTGAGCTATCGTATACTGCAAGAGTAGCGTGAGCATACGTTTTCACGTGAACGGGAACGGGGGTTCCAGCATAAAATATAGTTCGTTTACACCTGATAAGTGGCGTATTAGTCGAGACCTAGATTTTATGTGTCTACTCTTACGTTATTGTACTTTCAAACAACTTATTTTTGTGATCGTATATGCTAATTTCCGAGACTTTTGAACCGATTCCAATAAAACTTTAAGTAGCGTTAGGGTGATTACTTTTAGGTTGAAATATTGAAACTTTTAGAACCATTTTTGTGCTGTTGCTATTCTATGATCTAATTTTGTGGCATTATAATGTCTTTGCAGGTTCTGATATTAATATACAAAAATACATCCCATACATTCTTACATCATTGTGCCTCTAGCGAGAAAGTGCAAATTTATCCTAAATTTTTATAAAAAATAATGTCCACGCATTCCACTCCGACATAATTCACGGACGGCTATTAAAAGAGCGACTCGGCGCGTGGCTCCCACAGTCGCGACTGCCAGGACGCACCTAGACCGCGTAATAGGTGCCCTGAGACCCCACGTCCCGCTGACCGACGTGACGACACCGAGTCACTCGACAGGATAGACGAAACTACTTCGTGTAAATCCGCGGTCAAATAACTAGTATATATGATCGTATACGCTAATCTATGAGATCGCTTAACTGATTTCAAACAAGTTTTGTTGGTGGGTTAGGTTTGTTTTAAGCTTGAATGATTTTTACTTTTGGATTTGATTGGTGGTACTGTTATTGGGATATTTTTTTTTGTGGCATGATAGTCTTTCCAGGATCAGTAATGACACGCCTGCCCATTTTTACAAAATTGTCTCTTTAGCGAGGGAGTATAAAATTATCCTGATTTTTTGTAAAACATAATGGTCACGTGACATCCACATCGTCACAGTGTCGTCCACTCCGACATAGTTCACGGGCGGCCATTAAGAGAGCGACTCGACGCGTGGCCCCCACAGTCGCGACTACCAGGACGCGCCTGGACCGCGTAATAGCTCACCTACGACCCCCACGTCCCGCTGACCGACGTGACGCCACTGAGACACTCAAAAGGATAGACGAAACTACTTCGCGTAAATCATCGGTCAAATACCTAGGCGTGTCTGCCTAGACTTAGGTTTTATATTCCGTGTCATAATTGTATATCTTTGAAAGTGGTAGAACTAAGGTCAAAGTTTTTTCTGCCTAATAACGGCAATGTTGTGCTCTGCTGAGTTCGTTTCAAGGATGTCGTAAGGAAAGTATCTTATACGAACATCAGTACTTCAATTTAATATAACTTTGATTACAGATATCCATGGATAGCAATGATAACTTACCATCACGAAGATTACAGTCCTTGTTTAACAAAAATAAAACAACGGCTGTCATTCCCGCTGTATAGCAACATATATTATAACACAATTACATTAACAACTGATAAAATATGATGACCGCATTCCGATAAGGTCTTCTTCAGGAAGTTCTCTAATTGACATTGATTTATTGCCATAGACAAAAATTTCCATAGCATTCATTTATTACATGCCTAATAACAATGGGTTGGAGTTAGCACTTACAAGTACATGAACACATTCTTCTGTTACATCCGTTGAATTAAAAGCACAGCTGAATAAATACGCTCGGCAGTTAATAATAACGGGGACGTCTTACCCTCCGGTCTCTCATATGCTACGGCTAAGTTGACATAGCTAGGCAGTATCCAAAAGCCATAAGGGGTCATCCATAAATTACGTGACATGATAAGGGGGGAGGGGAGGAGGTCAATGAAGTGTGACAAGGATATGGAGTGATTTACTAAATTTTGTGACGTCACATTTCGAATATGTAAGTATTAATATCTCATTAATAATTTGAGAACTTCTGAATTTTATGCATAATTTTCAAAATGTGACATCACACGAGGAATCACAAATGTGACCTGTGACGTGACAAGGATGGGGGTTAAAATGTCGGAAAATTCCTATGACATAATTTATGGATGACCCCTAATTACCAATGTAAAACTTACACCAGATATGACCACAATTTTCGGTCGGATTATAATGAAGTATGGCAAAATTATACAATAGGTACATGTAGGTATCACTTCTAGCATGCAAATGAGATTTATTTCCTTAATACAAAATACGCACAGGCGAGTACACTTTACGAGATTATTTACAGTAGTTAATTATATGATAACGGATTTACGTAAGTAACCTCTAGTCCGAACGTACTTATTACCTATTAGATATTAAATTTTATATGTTTCGCAGCTTTAATTTTACGATAATGTCAGTCGATTTGAAAGTGGCTTTAGAAACATGGAGATAAGCGTAAATGCTTTTGTCTAACGTACCTACGCACCCGATGACCTCGTCCAAGTCGCGTATTTCTGTCTAGACTTTTGTCAAGAATTCCATTGTTGCTTAAACTGGCCACCGACTCTTTGGTAGGTGTATTACTTTCTAATCTAAATGTAGAAAAAGTGCCATGTCTTATATTCTCGGTTGCTGTACTCAAAAAACAATGTTGATTTTTTATTTTAATGAACAAAAGCACATCGCTCAAACATTAGAAGAATGCAATTGCATTGTCAGTTCAAGAAGAATTGAATTATCTTGTAAACAGGAACAGACGAAGAATTCAGTACTTGACCTGTGATGTTTTCTAAATTGGTAATGAATAAAATCTACTTTTTTGTATTTTTATTTCTTAACTAGCTGAGCCCCGCGGTTATACCCACGTTTAAATGCCCACGCAAAAATGCAACTTTACAAAGTTACATATAGCCGAAATTTTAGATCTTATACAGTATTAACATTATTGCATTGTTTTAGAGAGGACTGATAGCAACTGACATTAGCGGCAGTGACGAAGGCTGCATGCTCGTAGAGCTCGTGCGGTTTTTTAGATTTCAATTTTTTGCGTGGAACCCTAATTACATTTTCTAAAATAGAAGTGGCCTAAGTTATGCCTTATGAAAGCAGCTATCCAACAGTGAAAGTCCCGTCAAAATCGGTCCAGCGGTTCCAGAGATTACCCAGAACAAACGAACAGACAAAAAAATTGTAATTGATGCATATGGAAGTATGCATTTGGTAAAAACCTGTTATTTTGATATTACAAACAGATACTCCAATTTTATTTATTTGTATATACAAAGTAGAAAGTGAAGTGTGGAATAATATGGTAAATTTAATATAACGTACATTCGTGGTTTTTCGTAACGGTACCACAACCACTACACGGATAAGAGTGCAATGAAAGCTACTGTTTTTGTTTGAAGGGTAAAAACAAGATAGTGAATGCGAACACGTGGCGTACCAACTTAGCCCGCAACTAAGCTTAATAGCCTGTGGGCTACATACTCAACCAGGTACCACCGCCACAAGGGTGTGGTTGCCGGCTCATTTATATATAAGGCGATCATCTTGGTCTTCGGGAGTAGCCTTATTCATATGAAGTTGCTTATAGTAGTCCATGGACGACATTAATAACTCACCATCAGGTGGACTGCATGCTCGTTTGCTAATTCAGTCAGACAACAAATACTGCATTGACCAAAGTATGATAACAAGACTGCATTCATAGACAAAAAATGTATAAAAACATGTATGTATGTGCGTAGTGGTACCTGTTCGGGTGGAGGAGGCGGGGCGCAAGTCCATGCCTGTCACAAATCACCCCAGACGATCGCGCGCTTCCCGCGGTCCACCGACGCCAGGAGACCAGACTGCGGGTGCCACGACACCGCTGTCACTGCAGACCTGCACAACATTCGTGACGTCACCGATCTATTACAAATCACTGGTTAGTACGGGTCGTTTACAGTATAAAAAGAAGATAGTAGCTTCTGTCTACCATGACATTAATCGTCTCTTTCGAAAATATAAGTGTAGCGTATTGATAGACTTCACACACTTCTGACAGCTTAGTGTTTGTTACGCGACCTTTCATTCAGGTGGGTCCGAAGTTCGTATCCCATGACCCATTGACTTATCCCGATCTTCTAAGAAAGGTAAATGCATATTGTAAATCAATTATTACTTTCTATACGGTGAGGTTTACACATTTTGGTGAAAACTACTTACTACCACTACATCTGAAAGTTCTTAAAAAAAGTTATCAAAGCGACTGAAGATTATCAATCTGCATTTGGCTAGCATGACTTATTTCTAAATCCCTGTCACTTTGAGAGGAAACCTGCGCCCAGCATGGAATAGTAATGGGTTGATAACGATGATACACTTTTAGGAACTTTATTAGTTTCAAGCGTAAACCTACATCTCACGCATACAAATAGCTTACGTGCGTGACAGAATGCGTAAATACTTTTTGATACAAATTATATTAACCATGTTATAAAGTTTAAACTACTTGATTGAATAAATGGCTGCGAACTTTTTAAAAATTAAAACTAAATTCAATTAGATCGATGTTGTTTTATTTTTAACCTACTTCCATGTTGCAATCAATTCATGTAACGAATATGTACATATATATTTTGTTGTTACGAATAGTACAAGTATAATTACAGTTTGAGCCGGTAGCGATACTTAATATAAATCGTACACGAGTATGACCTGACGAACTAACCTGCTTCCAATATTAATGATTGTTCAAACTTAACATGTAGACAGCGAATCGTATCCTAGAGTCCTATATATGCCGAGTCAAGAACTCTTGAGTAAACGAGACTAATCGAATCGGCACATTACCACTTGACTATCGGGGTCAGCAGATGCGCACACGTTTCCTCCGGACGCGATTCAAATGTCATAAATCAAAAATGGCATGAATGAATACTCGCACATTAATACACCGGTAATATTGATATTGATAAATCGGACTTAACGTTTACAGCGCTAAGAGTAGATTGGAATCTTCAATATATATTAAGTTTGACATTTTCGACGTATACTTATCGCCTAGAAGTATTAAGCGTGATATAATGTCAGACCTCGATTCCCCTTTGAACGCGGTTTATCAAGACCATGAGTAAAGCTTTGTTACAAATAACACAATGTAAAGTTTATCTAACTTAGATTTATCAGTTCGCATAAATAATAAAGTCATTTGTAAGGAATTATCTTCATCGATTTCCTCGTCCTTTGGCTCTGGATCATGGGCGTAATATACAAAGATAGCGAATGATCTTGTACTGTTGCAACTTTTGTGTCACATGCCAATTGTGAGATAGCCGGAGGTTAATCTCAGGACACCGGCAGTAGTAACTTGTACACGACAAAAAAGGCCTAAAAGCTTGACAAAATCTCAGTTCACGGGGTCGCACGCGAGTTGCAGACACAGCTATATTTTATTACAAAACTTGTGCATTTAGCGTTGGTCGAGTGGACCGTTACGCTTCTCAGAAAATATGCGGGTGGACTATGAACGGTATACCGTGTTATATAGTAGTATATTACAAATATTATGTTGGCGCTTAAATCTGTGTCACTAGCACTTAGAAGATACTCATCGTGACTTTTATTAATGCGTTTAATGAGAGCGGCAAAAAATGAACGGCTAAAAGAGTACGATCGATTCGTTAGTTAACCAACATTGGAGTAATCTAAGAGCTGCCTGATTTATCTTTACAGGGTGTCTGTTTTGTGAAAAAGGTAATATACAACATAATTTATAAATTTTGCAATACTAATGGCGACAAGTAGTCATAGTCACCACAAACCGATGAAAATGCTAATTTAATAATTTCATTGGCAATATTTTTTTTACCTTTTTCAATATTTTTTTACCCTTTTCATACCAGATCAAGGGTCAATGCTTCGGTTGGAAATTACATTCAACTACCCAATGCACTAATTTTATAAGAAGAAGCTTCTATCAATTTCCTTAATTTATTCCTTTAATTGCCGCCAGCGATATTTATGACAAAAGTAGTAGTGACTCGAAAATTCGACGTTGACGTCACACGGCAAAAAGTCACCGTTAACGGCGTATTTTGTTACTAATAAATGTCTATCTAAGATATTTAACATAGAGTGAAAATGGTACGACGATATTCATGACTGCTCAGTCAGTGTCTATAAGTGTCGTCTATTAAGTGATAAATCTTTCACTAGCTCTTGTACTATGAGACAGAAAGCGGTCAAGATCCTCGAAATGTGATTTGAAACGAGCGATTTGACTTTGATAGTGTATGCTGCATATTGTGTCAATAGATTTATTTCAGTAATAGCTTTTGGTTCTATTGTCGTGGGTTCGCGTACATTGCTTTTCTTATAGATATAGATAACAGGGTGATAGTTCCGCCGACGTTCTACAATAGTTTTAACTTGCGACAGTGTCTGGCGTTGTCCGTGCAAAATTAATGATTCGTAGTCACGATTATGATAAAGTAGCCCGAAGAAAAGCTATTAATAAAGTCTCTTATTGACAACGAAATGAGAGTTACAACAGAGGAAGGTTTTGTATACGATGGATAATAATTTAGATAAATTACAAATTAAACGACTCGGCAATAAATTTGACATGATTTGTTGACTATAAATATTAGAAGGATAAGAAAAGTAATCGAGATTTACTTTGATTGTGGGATGCCGCCTATCTGCTTTACATCGTAGAGGGCAAGGTCTCTCATAAACAAGAATTAGAGTCTAGTTGGGTCGGTTCGTTTACACATGCCGCTCCCGATTGCCTATAACGAGCTCGGAGGAAACTCCAAAAGGGGACTGGGAAAGGCCGTAAACCCGAACAGATCCCGCATTAATATCCCGCAATTGTTGCCTTATTGAAATATGCCTTATTAAATGCAAATAGCTCCTTAAATATTTGACGCTGTGTTCCGATCGTACCATGAATAATTCAGGTACAGTTAACTTGAACGATACGATGTTGTTATTGGCTGGTAATTGACTTGAAAATTTCAACACGATAATAGGGCAATAAACGTAGCATGCGACTACTTGTTGAAAAAACTTGAACTTGATCATTACACCCATCGAAAACGAAATCAACGACCAATAATTTTATTTTATGACCTATAAAATAAGCGTTTAGAGTTATCCAATCTGCTGAGAAGCAACAGTGCAACAATATATAAATTACGGTCTCCCGCGTTTAGATTCATATATTAATATTTAAGCTTTGCACCTAAGATTTAGATACAGATGATTTATTTAAAAACGAGTTGAATAAATAAAAAACTTAAATAATTTATACTGTTCCTTACGTAGTCGTGGATAATTAACAATATTTTGAAAAGTATGTAAAGTCTGCCAATCGTATCTGATTACTCAGATCGATTTTGACATTATCCTTATATTTTCTGAGAAAAAATCCAGACTCAGTAGGGGGTTGATGATGAATCAGCTTTATAATACCGGTGGGTACGTCCTCATAAATACGGATAGGATAACTTGTTTTATTCTAGTCACGTATCGATTCATAACCGCATTACACGCCTACTATGTTAGGAAACAGGTTACCCAATAAAGCAATTTCAAGAATCTATTCGCGGCGGTCGATAGCCCTGTCGGTACAAAAACCATGCACCACGATTAGACTGTAACGATGTTCGAATATGTACATAACCCGCGTTCTCTCTTCGTTTCGTGTTCCTATCTATTCAACATATTCGACTGCACGAGTTACGGTGAACATAATTTGGTTAAGGGGATATCTAAGTATGTTACCGGAAATATATCATTCTAGTCAGGACTTAACACAAAAAGGGGGAAAAAACCCGGTTTATCTGAGATCAGTAGATTATTTTTGGTCGGAAAAGAAAATATTCGGAATTATACGGGAAATTTGCGTCAGTGGCTGGAGAATCACTAAGCTTGTTTCTAAGCAGTGTAAGTTAGTGTCCGAGATTAGTGTTCGAGCGAAGGTCGATTTTTGGCCGAAGGCGACACCGAAGGTTCAAAAACCAAAGAATTTTAGTAAACGACTTCTATATCGACTGACAACAATTATTTTGCTACTTGCCCCAGATGATAACATTTGAAATAATATGAATTTGAAACACAATTGACGACACGACGACAAGTGTGCGTTTACCCCTGTGCTACATCATATTCATCGCGGGGTCGTACATTCGTTACAGTTCCTGCAATTTAGGCTCTTGCTAGAAACCTTCGGCTTCCGTTAAAACTTCGGCCGATTTTGGCTGAAGCCGAAAGTTTTGCCGAAGATGGTCGAAAGTACCGAAACCGAAGCTTCGGTCGGACACTAGTCCATTTAGAATAAGTTATATAAAACTTGCATATAAATAAAAAGGTATTTGTTCTATAAAGATGAAGTAGATTTCTTAGAATAGTTGTGTTTTTTTTAATTTTAGTAGTTTTTCTGTCAGTTTTACTAATTAATTTTGGGTTCGAACGAACCGATTTTGACAGAACTTTTAGCTATAGATCATGATATTTTACGGGCAGTAAATTACGTTATTTTTAACTCATTGATATAAGTTTCGAACGAGTGTTATGATTTACAATCGTACGCGAGCACAGCTAAGATGAAACTTGTGTTCTATATTTAGGAAATGATTGATTATGGACACTCAGACGTTTCCGTTGCAGAGCTCATACATATAGATAGAGTATTATTTTCAAAGTGCATTAATATTATCACGTGACTGATGCGTGCAACAAATTTTATAGTGTGTTGACTAATTTATTGAAAGAGATAAATAAATCAAATAAGTATTAATAAAAATGAAACCCGTTATAAACAAATTATATCTGTCAAACATTGTATCGTGTATTCAATTAAAAAATCCTTGTCAACGACGTTGTTGATAAAATTACTTAAAATGACAGAACATATTAATATAGCGTAGAGAATATGCAGAATTTACCTGGGCGTTACCCAGACGATCCTATTCCTATCAATTTTTTTTATGTCAAATTCCTTAAAGGTCATTAACAGAGAGCTTAGTAATTGGACTGTGGTACAAATTCTTCCACACTTAGATTATGTATGCAGTGTTTGCGCTGCTGTTTTCTGGTTTAAGAGAGTAGAAAGACATATTTTTTATGTCCCGTCACAATTTCATCCTTAGGGGTTATATTGTGCTCTCGATTAAAACTAATTACTTGTGAGAATCATTGTTTTCCAAAAGTTTATTCACTTTAGTGACATGAAACATGTTTTTTTCGTTACGTAAGAGTAAGGTTAAGACTGCGGCGGCAAAACACCACACCTATTTCTGCGTTATAAAAGTGCCACTACTAATATATACGCGTATACGTATTCACTATTATGTTTTGGTTTGAAGAACGTGGTATGTTAGAGGCAGGGATGTTATGGAGATCTGTTACCGAAACTATCAGATATCCGAAATTTATCCGTAACTGTAACTATATGAATCTAACGGCTAATCCGAAATAATTACATATCCGGAATCGGTATAATATTATTTCTTTATCAATATCCCTTTCCAGATCCGAAATTTCACATCCCAGGTCAGAGGCACTTGAAACGTTCCAATATCCTTCAGTGGTCGCATCGTCGGCATCATCGACCTCAAAATCTCAAGTAGAACTCCAGTCCTACATGCCCAAGAGCGGCAGTAACTACTTAATAACTAATTAAAATAAGTTACCATATAATAGTGTATTCAGTGGTCTAGACTGACACAGATGCTCGATCATTGTCTAAAGATTCGATGCGAAAGCTTTCGTGTTTCTGACCGTTTAGTCGGCCGTCATCTGCCTGGGACACTGTTAAACCAGTTGTTCACAGTACGCCAGTTAACGAGATTATGACTAAGTATCGTTGTAAACATGAGACATTGTACATGGAGTACGGCGGTCGTGTTTGATGCGTGATGCGATGAGACTTCTGACAGGTTGTAGTGGCGCGTCTATTGGCCGTGTTGTACAGTCTGGGGCTTTATAATGAGGGTTGGCTACACTACGTTAATTGCTAATGGTGTATTTAAGTTATGGGTTTTAGCATCCATTCTTGTATATCCCACCGGTATCCGTAGGATATTTGTTAAGTACGAGTATAATGAAGTTATTTACTCACGCATCATCTATTTAAAGTATTTGAATAATATGTTGGTCAACTGAATGTGCAATGAATTTATCGCCAATATTATTACTGAAAATATATCACTATTTTGAGAAGTAATCATTAGCTTATCTTTGATCAACATGTCGTAATTAAATTTGAGTTTCATTCTTCAAAAAAAAAATCCAACTTTGTATACCACCTGGATACATAACTTAATGCTTATTCCTGTTTCTTATAATAAAAATAATAGTTTATTTGCATTCCGTGCATGATAGCTGTTTCAATGCTTAAGTGGACTAAAATCCTAGAATAATACTCCGTGTAAATTTCTTGTATTCTTATTGTAAA
>MOOZ01000729.1:42754-54165 GCA_002930495.1 Cecropterus lyciades | reverse complement strand
GCTTATTCCTGTTTCTTATAATAAAAATAATAGTTTATTTGCATTCCGTGCATGATAGCTGTTTCAATGCTGAAGTGGTAGTAGTAGTATGCTAGAATAAAACTCCGTGTAAATTTCTTGTATTCTTATTGTAAAAGATGCATTTGCGCGCATCTTTTAATCTGATTCAATAGATTCAAAACAAAATTCATATTTTATGTTTAATTAACGGACAAATTGCAAATGAGTTCAGTGAATTGTCAATTATCATTCTTTGTTCTTCATAAATAAATAACAAAATCAACATATCCGCTGTTAACAAATAGGTACAACCTTTTGTCGCGACAGAACACCGTCTGCTCGGTCCACTTGGGTGCCAGATGCGAAGTGACGGGTGTCTTGTAGCTCTGTCGCTGCCTTTACAAAGACTCGGTTATTACCTATAAGGAACTATGTTCCGCGTCTTATTTATTATAAGTGAAGGACGTAGATTTAATTAGCGATAACGAAGTATAGTAAATGTTAGTAAAGATGGTGATCTCAACGTCTTACGTTGCAATTTAGTTTTCAGGAGCGGCGACCTCACAGGACTCCTGTTTTATTTAGAGTCCTTTACAGATGTTAATAGGTGGCGACTTAGGTACACTTAAGATGCTTCCATTGAGCTATAAATTCGTTAAAAATTTAAATCTTTATATATAATTTTATTTATTTTAATATCAGTATGTTTACTTAATTTATGAAGTATTAGATTATAGATTTATTAGTCGTTTCGTATGGGGCAAAGATTATTATACCGGTCTGAAACTATGTAGAAAATAAATAGTTTTTATTGCCGGTCAGGCAAATGTTGAATTTAGGGTCTGGGTGTTTGTGTGTTTCCCTGGCATCCACGATTCAGGTGATCGCAATTTGTGTCTACGTCTTAATTGCACTACTACTTATTTATATGTATGGTACATATACTTATAAACTATATAGTATGTTAATTAATTAGGTTCTAATATCTGAAATATTTTGACCAGAAATAAATGATAAATTATCATACTTCGTCATAAATCAATTAGTAATGATAAGTATAGTATTATTTTATTTTTACCCAATTGTGTCAGAAGGAGGATTTTTTCGAGTGTATCTATGTATTATACATGACATACATACATATTTCGAAGCAAACTCTTAAAAGCGTTAAATTAAATAAATTATACATAGTATTTATATATATAGTATTTATATACTCTGATATAAATTATTATTATTAAAACAAAAAACAGTTTCAGTTTTAGCAGTAATATAAATTCTTTCTTCTTTCAAATTAATCATACAATCTCTTATTAATTAATATCCGAAATCTTAGAACAGTTTTGAGAATGTTGCAGAGATTAACCTTAATAAAAATATTGTAGTCAATATTTCATGGTCATCGAGTTACATTACAAACAAATTTCTACGCATTAATATCTGGGATAATAAATAGGGTTAAAGTGAAAATAGATAATAAGTAGAAAGAGTAATTTAAATTCAATAAAAAATATCGAGAAACTAAATTTTAAATGGCAATAGAAAGTTTTGTCAATTAATAAGATTTTTTGCTTATGTAAATAATAAATTGATATACGGTATATTTGTAATTTTGTATAAATATGAAGAAAAAATATCTACGGATATATTTTATATATAAGTAATAAATTTATTATAAAATGGCTGTAATCAAGTATTTAATAGTAACATTAACGTATGTGATAAATTTTATTCAAATTGTTTTTATAATATGGAAGTAGCAAACGAGCATGCAGTCCACCACTGGTGGTAAGTGAGCACTACCGCCTATCTGTAATCTGTAATCAACCCCAGATAAGATCAGGTCTCATCTGAGGACCCCTGAGGACTAAGTTGGAACGCCTCGGACAAATATTTCCCTTACCACACACTTCAGACCAGAACGCAGCAATACATAACTCTGCTCTTATTAGGAAGAAATAGGCGTGGTGGTGGTGCATCCGGAGTCGAACAAAAAAAAGTTCTACCACCTTCAAAACGTAACTGCAGCATAATCAAGCTGAATATGATCTTCCATAGATTGTAAACATTAGTTTATGAACTTCAATTACTTTTATTTATTTCTATTCAAACAAAAACATTATAGGATGTAATTTGAAAAAAATAGTGTCTAAATTACTCACTTAATAAGTTTTGTTGGATTACTATCACGCGAGATCGTAGTTAGCCATAAAAAGAAATTACATCATAGAAACATTAAACATCGATGCGATCTGTAATCAAGTTGCGTAGCGATGAAAACTCATCGGGTAGTAGCTTTCAACTCAATTATAAATAATTAATAGTTAATATGTCTTCGCGTCGCTGTAAAAAATATCTTTATTAAGGTTCATGTTGTTTCCATAGGATATGCTAAGTCACATGCTTTTTTTAAGGCATGAAAATGATACAAACATAAATGACGCTAAAACCGCCAAATCAAAATCAAAATTACACAAGGTTTCCTCACGATGTTTGATGTAGGGAAAATTTATTTCTAATACGCACATAATTTCAGAAAATGGAAAAAACACTGGATCCTCGATTGATAAGCCGAGTATTTACCATTAGGCTATGACTGTTCATTAAAAGCGACGCTGTATTTTAAGACATTTCCTTAGTTCGACGCTTTATGGCGGCATATTTTTGCCTAAAGAAGCTCATTTATCGTTGTTGATACTGATACCACAGATGCGATAGTCACGGTATAAATCACGATGTTTGCAAGGGCAACATTAAAACGTGTCGCGTATGTTCTTGTTAATTTTGTGCGGCGGCCCCATGCTGCGCGTACCGCAACGCACAGACAACATTCAAATGCGCGATTGCCGACAGTCGCCCGACATCGGCGCATCGGTGCGCTATTGTACATATCCGGAAACGTCGCCGTGTTGCATCTAATGCGGCGTACCTTAAACCATTGTTTCTCAAACAGGACGCTATGTGTCGCGACCCCCTAAACAATCAAAAGTTAAATCTGCACGACACCCCACAACTTAACCGCTTGCGACCTCTTTTATTCGTGCTTTAAATGTTTACCTGGCTCAAACAGGTTAGTTTTCAAATACTGCTCGCGCTCGCTCTTACCATAATACTTATAACTTTGTTTTAGAAAGCTTTTTAGTGTTCTGTGATTTAGGAATGTTTAGATTATTAGCGAAAGTTGCGAATCGCTCATGCGACAACATCTTGGATGTCATACAATCAATAAATAACCCTCGCGGGGGTCGCGACCTCCGTTTGGGAAACAAAGGCTCATACAATATTCGTTATAGAGAGTCGCCCTCGATTACACCATTGCAGACTGTATCGCAAACTGCATTCGGCTCTCAACTGGAGACCGTGTTACGTGATATGATTTAGCACTGCCCGTGACATGTGCGGGTATGATGGCTTGCGCGCTCAGTTCCAAGAAGGCGAAGGTTTATTTTTTCTCTGATAGTCGATTCTACTTTAAAAATGCTTAACATGTAATATAAGAACAATGTTAATGGGTCTATCTAGATAAGCGGTCTCGGGCTGGTATCTCGTGCGACGTAAAACCATTTTATTAGAGGTATGTTGTACTCGCTCGCGGTTAAACGCGTTTATGAAATGCGAAACAATGGCCAAACCAAAAGGAAGGCAATCTTTATTGTTCATCTTACTTTATTTCGATATTGTTGTTCTATTTAAATTGATTTTCACCGAAGAAGATAAAACTAAACTTTATGTCGAAACGGTATATCAGAGCATAAAGCGGGAAACCCGTAAGAACGTTTGTTCAATATTGGATTTAGCTATAAACGTGCCGACGCAGTAAAATGGGCACGCAAATTCACCGTTCAAGCTCGTGAATGTTAATTACTAGGCAAAAATGTGTATTTAAAGTGGCGAACAAACGTTTCCGTATTCCTCTGACCAGGGTAACAGTGAAATGTATTTAACGCCACCGCATGTAGTGGACTTGTGCAAATTAAGCACGATTGCATCACGACACGGACGATGGACGTTAGGAGGGCGTACGAACAATAAGTTGCATTTAGTTAGATCTACTGGAGAATGGGATCCCACGGGTTATACGGTAGTGGTGTCAAGTCAGTGTCGCTTCGTAGGCGGCCATCGCGGTCCACAATACCGACAACACAGTGAATGCATCAAAAAGACCCCAACATTTTCATGCATGCAAATCGAATCCATATTAAATTATATCGTGAACATTAAGACACAATAAAAATTAGTTCTATTTAGAAAGGATCCTGTAATGTGAATAATGCTTAACACTGTGCAAACTTCGGTGGTATGTGGTGTGGGAAAGAGAAATTTGCAATGGTGAGACAGCCCGAGCCAATGTTGACCTCACGATTTCAATTGTCCATGCGAAATGTTACGAAGGAACTAAACGATGTCACGAGCGATACAATTCTAGTTTAAAATTCAAGGTCAAAAATGTGTTCGCCGTAACTTTATTAGGTGTCACGCGGGTCAGAGCATGGTTATAGTTTTACGCGGAACTATGATGAACGGTATGAACGGACGATGCACTTAGTCTAACAAAGTGTGGTACATATCACCTACCATACAAAAGGTACCCGACGCCGTGGGAGCAACGCCGGGTTATGTGGGATTTTTACCGCACTAAAACCCCCCCGGTGGCCGTCCTCAGCGCTACGTGGAGGNAGTCCTCCGAGCGCGATGCCCCTTATGGGCTCTTTCTGGTGAGCATTTGCAGTCACCGTGCCTTCACATGTTACGACGGCATGCGACCACACATGCCGCCGTCCATCCCGAGGTCGCTTGACTGGACGGCTCGAGCTCCCTCTCTTGCCGCCCGCAACCCCAGAAGCCCCCTTTTAGTCGCCTCTTACGACAGGCAGGGGATACCGTAGCCCTATTCTGGTCCCGGAACTACAGGGACAATCACCTACCATACCTACACACACGAGACGTGGGCACGAGAGTATAACTGAAATCTGACCTTTATGGTAATTGCTTAGAAATTTTGAAAGTGTTACAATATAGCTTAAGGTGCAAAAAATATCTATATATTCAAGATTTTTTTAAGGCACGTGATCATTCATCATAAACCATTGTCATATTGGGCACGAATCTCGTATTGGAATGAGAATGATTGATTCGTAATTTTTATATAAAAATGTCGTAGCTAGTTTACCCGGTATTAACCAGACGTTCCGATCTACTAATCTTTTCCACCCAGGTTACAGACGTATACCGTGGGACCCGTATATCAATGGGATTAATACTTATTTAAATGAGGAAGAAGTGAAGAAAGAGGTCCATACATAGGAATGATTTTTGAGTGTCGCATCAGTAGTAGATCAGAGTTTAATAACATATGTATGTACAGCAGTACCACATAAAATACAATTATATATAAGCGGAGTTTTCTGGCTTATTGCATGTGAGGTATTGAAATCTTAGTCCTTGGGAGTGAAAACGATTCTGCGATCGACTCTAGGTAGACCCTATGGATGGCCCACTTATGGACCCATAATGAAGTTTTACAGATGTCAATGGGCGGTTGTAATTTATCATTAGGTGGATTACAAGTTCGTTTGCTACTTCTTATATTTAAAATTCTCGCGTCATAATGTTAGTTACCTTACTCCTTCGAAACGGCTTTACTGATTCTTACCACATTTTATATGCATATTCAGTAGGTCTGAGAATCGGCTACTATCTATTTTTCATACCCCTAAGTGATAAGGGTTGTTCACCCTTAACATTTTTTTTTAATATTTGGACATTTTTTTGTTTTTATTTTTCTATAATGTGGCATTAAAAATACATATAATTCTAAATGTTTACCCTTAAGGTTTAAGAGTTCTTCATTCTCGGTTTAAGAGTTCTTTATTCTCCTTATCACCAACCCCTATTTTTAATAGTCATTTTAGCAATTCAATCATTTATATGGCAAAACAACGTTTGCCGGGTCAGCTTATAAAAAAGTTTTACTCCTTTTTTTAACAATTTAAAAAAATCAGTAAAATATGACATAATCATTACTATCTCAGATCTATTAAACAATAATAATAAAATATTATTATTGTAACATATCAGTCTGCTTCCGACGCCAATACTTATTTTCCTCCCTTTACCATCTAAAGAAACCAAAGAGTCAGACTGTATTATACTCACGTGTGATCCTTGAGTATAGCTTCAAGACGTCCCGAGTGCGTGTTCCACACGTAAGCGGCGCCGTCCGCCGCGCCCACCGCGAGCAGCCGCCCGCCCGGACCGAACGCCGCACGCGACCAGTCGCAACCCACCTTGAACGACTCGTGACTGCGGGATACAAACATATGTATATTTAAGGTGGTACAGGTTCAACTTTTCATATATTCGTGGTTTGGGAAATCCTAAATGATAAGGATTATAATCTATTTGACAATATTGGTATTTTAAGACTTTAGGTGAATTTATAAAATATTTTGGGCTAAAATCCGAAATTATAAGGATTAGTTAAAAATGAGAAGATTTACGAGTCCTATTTTGATTAAGACTAAACTGCATAATTAAGAAGAAAAAAAAACTACTAGCCGAGAATCGAACAGTTCATTTTGACACACATAAAACACGCGCTGTATGTTAGTATAGGATAATATAGCTTGCAAGGATCATATTTTGGAAGGAAAAAATATAAATAACAAACTAAAGAAAAATACTCATAAATCTAAGTATCTAATAAAAACACACATTGTCATTTGCTGTAAGCCAAATCTAACGAAATTCATTGATATTATGTCGATTGGATTCAATAGCTGTAATCTTCGTCTTAAGCATCACTACATCAATTCTTATTAACATAAGTAGGTAATCGAGACAAACAATCAACAAAAAATATGCTTTAATATTTTTATGACCGCAAAAATCAAAATGTTTTTATGTTATAGGAATAGCAATCGAGCTGATGATATGTAGAAATTATCGCATCAGGTATTGTAAATGCCATATTTAAAAAACCGGCCAAGTGCGACTTGGACTCGCGCATGAATGGTTCGTTACTATTTATAAAAAAAAATCACGTTTGTTGTATGGGAGCTCCCCTTAAATATTTATTTTATTCTGTTTTAGTATTCGTTATTATGCCGGCAACAGAAATCTATCATCTGTGAAAATTTCAACTGTAGCTATCACGGTTCATGAGATGCAGTCTGGTGGCAGACAGAGGGACAGCTGACTCTCAGTAGTAGGTTCCCGTGTTATCCGCTGGGTACGGAACCCTAAAAACAAGCTTGGCTGTAAACGAATCCTGTCATCATATTTATAATTTGGCACCGTTTCAATCCATTAATTTATGTAGAAATTTAAATGATGAGTACATAAATCCTGTAAATGCTAGATAGATGGTAGTCTTAAATTAAAAATAATGGCTACTAATTTTGAACGAAGGTCACGCGAGATTTATGATGATCTTGAGACGATTTAATGTTTATTTACATCCTATACTTATGTATTATTCATATATTTTATTGAAATTACTCTTTTAGTGACACCTTAATTTAAATGTTTTATGAATGAGCTTTTTAGCACTAGTAAGGTGATAGTATTTGACACCAATATTAATATATTTAAATACAAAATATTGTATTTAAATAATAATATCAATATTATTTAAATACAATGTAAAGAAAAATATTATTAAATATGATGATTATTATATATGACCATGCATATTACCTGAAAGATCGTACTATGGTGTTCATTCGTAAGTCAATGAGTTGTATAGTATCATCACGGACACACGCCAACAGGTAGTTGCTATCTGTAACAATTGTTTAAAAAGAGGCACTTATGAAGAAATTTACGAGTTCAAATCGTTGCATCAAGTATGCAATAAAAACTACAAACGGTACTCAAAACTCTCAAAACCGTGCAAATGCAAACAAGGTATAATTTTAATACACATTATTTCCAAAAATGGTCTTTCGACGAAAATATCTGAAGGTTTTAACGTTCGCAACATGGTGGAATGTTTATAAGACGAAATGTATAAAAGAGAGAAGCAAAAAACGACAAACCGTTACTTTAAGCACCGACATTATCCAAATAATGTCATTTTAAACTTGTAACCTATCTCCAGATCCGAGATGTCAATGCTACTTAAATGCAAAGTTATGCGAGGAATAACGGACATTTATAAATAATAAATAAGTAAGAGGCGCGACAGATTGCGAAATTATACAAATATATTGATACGATTGTGACAATTCGCCATGGGTCATGTATAATAACTTAATGTAGATGAGAAATGAGCTATAAAGATAAGAAATATATATTTATGATAAATTAATCTATTATTAAATAAAACAGGCTCTGGAATGAAGACAAGTCTGTTATTAATACGCCGGGCCAAGATTTGATCTCACTATTTTTAGCGCAGATTGCCGGAGGAGTTTCCTAGCTATTACCTACTTGTTAATAGTGATGTAAAATGAGCAAATTGAGACAAAAGTGAAAGTATTGGCGTCTAAGCTGGCTAATACTATGTTAGATGATCGATAGTAGTTTGATGGATTTGGATCAAGCGTGACATCTAACTGTGAAAAGGCTCCCTATTCATTTATCGGACCGCAGTCGCCTGCGACGAAATCGACGTGATTTAATCAGTTTCCGAGGCAGTGACGTCCCGACACTCCGATTGATTGAAGGTATCAATCTCGCCGTTTCGTGCGCCGGACGGACCGTTACTGACAAAAAAGGGATTGATCGAGACACGCGTAACGGAAATGGGCATCGCATACCCGTCACGTTGTTGTACTGACACGAATACCGATACTAATATGCTGTGCATTCAATTATCTATGAGTATTAGTTTTGGGCGCATTGGAATTAACAAGCCTCTTTCACAGTTCGTTTCAAAGCGTTCGAGATCATGCTAATGCCGGGCGAGATGCACGCGACGGACGTGTATACAGTAGAGTGGTTAATTAACTTCATCTCGGTGCGGTCAACAAATATTCTCGTGCTGGCGTTTAACTAACGTACCTCTGCTGAGGTCGAGCGATGTGACCTTGCCCTGCAACATTATATGATTGGCCGACATTTCTGTACGTATATCCCAAAAGCGTATCCGCTTGTCGAAGTGTCCAGAGATGATAGTGGATCCCGCACCGTCTGACGTTACGAGATCGTTGCAAGATGATCCTGCGAACTTTGTCTCTGTACCTGGAAGTAAATTTATAGCGACGAATTAATTTTCTATTTTATAGTAACGAGATAAGTAGCCGCGGTGACTATTGGCAATAAGCCCCATTAGTGGAGGTCTACGGCTGGCAATAGATCTCAAACGGTTGCTTGATGGAGATAAAAAGGGGAATCATTATAGGTATAAATATGTATTCTATTCTAAATATAAAATAT
This sequence comes from Cecropterus lyciades, assembly GCA_002930495.1. Taxonomy (NCBI): domain Eukaryota; kingdom Metazoa; phylum Arthropoda; class Insecta; order Lepidoptera; family Hesperiidae; genus Cecropterus; species Cecropterus lyciades. Next base: position 44,784 of record MOOZ01000729.1, on the reverse strand, counting down.
TTTAAATTGAAATATAAAAAAAACTAAATACAAGAAACATTGAATAGTAAATCATACAATTTAACATTATTCTATAATATTTCTTTTTATTATAAAACGATTAGCGGACTGTCAAATTTGCTATCTGGCAAATATGTTAGGCGTTACGACCACACATATATGACGTGTATGAATGGCTCTCAACGGGAGGTGTTATATTATTTAATGAAACTCACACATTCTACTCCTCAGGTCCCATATTTTTAATGTCCGATCATGGCTCCCCGTGATCACTTTTGTTGGTTCTCCCAGGAATTTTGCCGCCATGACTTTCCCGCTGTGACCCGTCAACGTATGCTGTAAACAAAATAAACGTTTTATTTGATACGATTTAAAAATAAAACGCTTCCACTATTATTGCTTTCTGGTTCACATAATACTAAGATATATATTTAAATTATTCTTTTTTATATTTTGTATATTATTCATGTTTTCATCTAAGTTTCAATCCGCGTATTTATAAAGAACAATTAAAAGCATTGCGTTAAATTAAATTAAGAATTCGATGTAAAGTTATGTCATTGTTATCTGAGAAAAATCCCACAAACGGTTCATCTGTGAAACGTTCTATTCTAATAAGCCGCTATACACGCATTGTGAGTGATTCATACATTCTCGGAAATGCCATGTGACATTCTTGTTTTGTTGTAGTAATTATCATTATCGCTGGTTATGAATATAATAAGGCATATAAAAATGTCACATTACAAAATAGTGTAATGAATGAGCCCGCCTAGTGATATTTCCATAGATAAGATGCGATACATAATCATATTTTTGTAACAAATTAAACGGTCTTTAAAACTTGACAAGTGTTGAAAGCTTTTCACAGCTAAAAGTTTGTAAGAATTAATCAAGCTGTCATCGGATGTTTGCAAAAATTTTTTTTTCGTGTACATATACGATATAATCTTTCATAACGCCATAATTCAATTTAAAATTCGAATAGCATGTGCTCAGTCACTGTATCGAGTTTAAAGTGTAATTTGGGTTTTTAATTGACGACCGAAGAGTAAGTGTAAAATTTTGTATTCTTTTCCTTTTTTCTTATATCATTCTCGGTAATTATTTTATTATATTACCTTACAGTCAAAAAGTAAAGGTGTATAACAGTTTTTGTTTTAATATTCCGCTATCAAATAGTCATATGTAAACGAGTTACTTAAATGTTAACGGGCTCTCATAATGCTAAGTGAAATAATGCAGTCATAAGCACCTTTGATAGGTCCATAGCTTAGTAGTGTAACAGGATTTTTAAAATATAACACTTTTTTGTAAAATACCAGTAATGTAGGCAATTCTCACACTTAATACAGTTGCTACGGGCGATAAGTATGGCGTTAAGTAAAACGTTGTATATTCAAGTACGTTTTTATTTTTATCGAGGCCTAGTAAACCACTTATAGGGTCATTTGATAGATGCTTCGTAATTACTGAGCCGGATACTGTGCAGATGAAGATACACTTTTTAAGAATAAAAATTCGATTTATTATATAAAGTAAACGGTTCTGCACTTATTGCTATTTAAATGAACCTATACAAAAGAGGAAAAAAAATAAAACTAATTTACTCCACTTCCAATACTGTTCATCATAGAAAGTTGAAATTTGGTAAAGTTGTAAAAAAAAAAGAATACTTACTTATAGGAGACGTATAAAAAGTAAAATTTTACATCGGAGCAAAAAAAGTTGTAGTGATATATATTATGGGTATCGTATCGTCGTGTGGTGGTAATTAAGAGTCGGTTTCTGGAAGAGTTTTAAAATATACATATTTTCTTATGTCACTAATTTATCAACTGTGATAAAAAGTAACAAAACTTTATCTTCAGTTCTCGAAACAGTTTTACATTTTAAATTATCAGTTAAGAAAATCAGTGTAAATATTATCGACGGTTGAAAGGCTAATTGGTCTAAGCGACATATTTTGCGATATCAAGTTTTATACATATTTGGAATCAGCAAATTTTTCTACGTCGTTTAATCCAGGT
>MOOZ01000729.1:23233-42529 GCA_002930495.1 Cecropterus lyciades | reverse complement strand
TCTTAGGCTCATTGAACATATTTAACTGTCAGTTGACTTGGCGCTAAATTCATTTCCACTCGTATTAATTTATCCTAAGTCGGTGCGTGAGACAGTTTACTTTTGGCTATTTTATTTATGGTACGCATTTGAACCATTTTGCTTGTCTCAAAAAATAACTAAATTTGATGCATTTTGGGCTAACCAACATGAATTTTCTGAAATAATACATAATTTTCAAGAATAATAACATAAAAAAATGCATTACTTAATTAGGTATATACTGTATTAAATAAATAAAAGTCTAAGCAATAGTTGAATTTTTATGATTTTTTTTCCAAAAAATAAAACTTTGCTCCATCCTCCTGTAAGTTTTACAAAATGTCGCTTATATCAATTAGCCTTTCAACCGTCGTTATAATATAATGTAAATATATACCTAAAAACTAACCGCAGTAACACTAGATAAAAAAACGTCAGGGATTTAATTCTCTAAAGCTTACGATTTTATATCAAGGTAGACCGAAATTAGAATTAGAATCAGAATCAGAATCAGAAAACATTTATTCGCTGACAAACATTGCAGACACATATACATTCGAAATGGCAAAGAATATATACATATAATATATATATATATATAAATTAACAGAAACAGTAAACAAAACAAGCCATACTTAGCCGTACTGTCAATAGTGATGTGTCGGATATTCGTATCCGTTACTTTTAGACGAATCTCTAGTGGATCTTTTCGTTATTAAATTTCAGTAGGTACGTAGTAGTACGTGTATCAAACTGTGTAGGTAGCAATGAACACTTTTAAAGACCACCTTAATGAGTAATAGTTCTTTAAATCGCGTCTAATATTGTGCAAATAAAAATAAGAAAACGTTTATTGTCGTAAGCTACTGATATGGAAAGTTATGTTATGATGTACTCATTAATTACTAATGCAAAGCATCAACTGTCATTTCAACTTCACTGAGTATATATCGACTATATCGACTGAGTAAAAAAATTAGATCCGTATTCATATCCCCAGATCTGGACGCTGATGATCCGTATTTGTATTTGTAACCGCAAATATATATTATGAAAATATATTATAATTCAGCACATCACTGTTTGTCGATAATGGTGACAATACTCGTAATAATATCGATCTATATATCGAGATATAAAAACAATCATGTTTCTTGTGTAAGTTAGTCATAGATCATTTGTCGTTTGCAACGTGAAACATTGTTGTGTGTACGATGTGTTTCGGTCGCGTCGTTCGAAATTCACATTTCTGTTTGAGTTTGTTCACTACCAAACACTATTATTTCTTATATTTAATTAAGCAAAGAAATCACAGTCACTGTAATTCTTAGACATTTCTAGGCTTGAGCTATTAAACTAGAAATTATTAATCTAACATTATTAATAATAATATAATAATAGTACTCTAATATTAATAATAATATTAGATACATAGGGATTATGAGGTGATAAATAATGTGTGCCAAAATATTTTATACTAAAGATTGCAGATGTAACAAAAGATAATGCAACCCACATGACTGCCGCCATGGACGTCTAAAAAACAGCTTCATATAGAACGAGGGTTCTATCTGAAGTCGAACGCATCTGTGATGCGTGGCTGCCCTTGAATACTAAGTTAGAAAGCCTCGTGTAAGTATCCACTTTCATAGAAAAAATAAATGCTTCAAATAATAAATTTAAAGCACATCATAAAGATTTATATATGCACATATTATGTTAATACATGAATGCGTGGACGGCAGGTGCGCTGTTCATTGAGCCAAATAATTGGCAGAGTGAGCGAGGCGTCTGATAAAATGCGAGTCAAGCTACCGAACGCCTCGCGTCGACAAGGAGTAATGTATTCCGTTAATTGTGTCGTTATTCCGTCACACATCTAAGTGTAGAGTTCTTCAACGGCTTAAGGTGGAATTAAAGTAATAGAAAAAGTGTATGTCAGCTCCGACGCACGACTGGAGTTTACTCCTTAAGTATCTACGATTGTATAATCAGGCGCAATAAAATTAAATTTAAATAAGTTTGAACTGTCGCAAACAGCGCCATCTATGCGACGGATGAAAAAATTTGAAGTAAGTTTAAATTGTTGTAAACAGCGCCAACTATGCGACGGATGAGAAAACTTGAAGAAATATTCAATTGTTGTAAGCAGGGCCATCTATACGACAACTGAAAAAGGAAAAGGTTGCGCACCAACAACGTAACGTGGTCATTCGATCACTAGATTTTTCTCCTCATACTTTTCTCATACCGGGCGCCTTATATGAAAATCGATTCTTAGAGAGTAAACTCCAAAAAGTTTTGTTATTTATATTTTCTAAACTTTTGTTACATGTAGGTAATTAATTGCTAATATAGTGAGTGCTCGGAAGCCACCTTCTGCATTTGTTAGTCTGGAATTTAGCAGCTTTTGAATTTGTGCTATTTTGGTGTACATAACCATTCAAGTTTAAACTATTCTTGGTCCGAAGATCCTTGATCAGTGATCCTAATCGACTTCGGAGGTACTACCGTCACATCTCTGCCTAATAACGTCATTGGTCGACTCTTACTATTATGTGGACTGCACGCTTATTTGTTACTTCTCTTAAATCCCAAATGCATAATATCTATAAAGTAAACAAAGCCATTTATAGATTCTTACGAAAAACAAGGGGGGATAATTAACAAGATTAAGCTTAAAGACATAGTTTTAGGTGCGCAATTAGTGCCTTACATGATGTACTAATGTACATGATATAATCGTATACATCTTGTTTATGCGTAAGAGTCTTGACAGCTACTTAACCTATTACAATAATTCTTTCACTATTAGATAGCTACATTGCTTTAGTTAGATTAACGGTTACGTATTGGAAATATTAACGTAAGTGGAACCGTGGTGAATAGTTAGTTGGTAATAAAATTCAGATTAAGCTACCGAACGTTGCCAGTAGTCTCCCGATAGCCATTTACACGCAGCTCCTGGCGAATTACGACAGACGATTAATGCTCTTCCCCGACTGCGTCGTGATCGTGATCCCTACACAAGTACGCCTTGGCTAGTTTAATCCGGGATGACATGGGAATACAAAGAAATGAAAAATACCTATCTATTTCTTACTAATATTATAAATGCGAATGTTTTTGAGACGTATGTATGTTTATTACTCTTACACGCAAAAACTACTGGTCGGATTATGCTGAAATTTGGCATATATATAGTTTATGACCCGAGGAAAAAGTAAATGAAAATAAAGTCACGTCACCATTTTGCTACAATAATAATTGGAACTAGTGAGACTTTAACGAAGATAAGTATAAAAATAAACATTAAAAGTTTCATGTTTGGTTTTAATCTGAAATAATTTCATAGAATTACATTTTACAAAATAGAGAATTTAAGCTATATGCATTAAAAATTTAAATACAATTTGGATGAGTAAGCAAGAGTCGCATGAAATCATCACCGGATGGACACCAGACTGTTTTTTTTTAGTAAAAAAGTATTATCAAAATCTGACTATTTATATCTATCAAGGATATCCGGTAACAGAAATAAAATTGAGACCTCTTTCAACTGCTAAAATATATCTTTTAATAAACGATTAATTAAAACTAACGTTATGAGACCATGTAAGCATAAATAAGGCCTCTTCCATGGTAAGTTGTTTTTTGGAGCACAAAATACTCATAATCGAATATTACTGATGACTCACGTACCAACATTTCGCTATATGCCCACTGATTTGCATTTAAAGTACCTATTAATTATCTGCAGAGTACCCTACTAACTTATTTATGACATATAAGAAGAGGATAAAAATATTAAAGGTTGACTACCTAATATTGATTATTATCTTACTAATATTATGAAGGCGAGAGTTTGTAGGGATGTTTATGTTTGTTACTCTTTCATGCGAAATCTACTGGTCCGATTTCTCTGAAATTTGTAATACAATTTATAACTTGTAGTACTTGGGGTACTCATTACTGCGGTAAACGTGATCAAAACGGGCGAAGGCACTGGAATCGCATAGTATTTAATAAATGCACTATTTGGATGTTAACATCGCTTCTTACTACTTCATATCATAAAAATAAGTACATTTCAATGAAACACAGTCTTGTAAAGTGCAATACCTACTTTGTATTTATTTCGAATTATTGTACTGTACTTGTGCTTGAAATTTATTGAGCAGGTCTGTATGTTAATGTTCCGTTTCAATCAACTTTTGTGTAGTAATCATATTATATCATTGAATTTAATGAATTTAATATGAAAACTGTATTAGTTTATTATGCCATACAGCTTTAATTTTTATGTAAAAAGTGTGTTGGCACTATTCATCCACGTTGAATGTTCATCTTCAATGGAGTGTATTAAAAATGATTTCAAAAACTCATTAGAAAAATATGCTTATTGCGATTCACACGTACGACAACAATTGATGTGCGTATTAAAACATACGGATTTACTATTTTATACATCCAGAAAATAACAAAAGATGGCATAGTCAGAAAAAATCAACTATTTTGACACCCATATAAGTTATGGCCACAATACAAGTTTAATACAAGTTCACTGGTTACCGAATGCCATACGGTATCCTGACAAAAAAAAACGAACCAGATAACTCCGCTTAATATTACCAGCATTGCGTTGATGTAGAACTAATTGACGTAGACGCGACTAACGTGTTTGAACTGTCAATATCTGATGCGCTTTGTATGTACGAGTTGGTGTGTACGAACATTACAGCGGGTGTTTCTTCCAATTAACAAACATTAAACATTTGATTCCTGTCATTTCATTGCGATCGACGAACGAAACGCATTTCGTGTGCTTGTATAAGATGACAGGTTTGCAATTAAACAATCCGGACGCAATAATAAAACGTCACCATAACTCGCACGGTAATGTTCGAGAGGCGGTTTGACCCCCTCTCGTCTCTCTTAATTACGAACAAAACGCTCCGTTATCGGCCGGCATTGCCAACCAGTCTCATTCCATTTACGTTGCAAAACAGTAACATAAACAAAGCCTAGCATCGCGTAGTAGCCTCTAACACTGTTCTGCACTTGGATGTCCTGTATGACCTGTATCTCAATTAATCTGTGCTTTCGTCTGCACTTTCGATCAAGTTTATTAACGTGTATGGTTTATGATAAGTATTTTTTTTATCAGATTGATGTAGCAAACGAGCATGACCTGATGGTAAGTGGTTACTGCCGCCCATGGACACCATAAGCAACTTCATACAGAACAGGGGTTGTATCTGAATATCGTCATTGAATCATCGATCACAGATGTGTTGCGACTCCCGAGGACTGAAATGGTCGCCTCATACGTATATAAGTGAGCCGACAACCATGCCCTTTCAACGAAATGCAAGAACTGCTTCACGCTACATATAGGTGTGGCGGTGGTAACTCCCCGGTACAAATACACTGGTTCTACCACCTCGTAAATCGCCCTCGTAAAGTCTATTTCTGTGCGTAGTTTTAAATGCCACAGATATTTTTGTTTCTGCAATCCTTTATATTATTTATTCTAAGTTATTTCCCTCTGATCTTATATCGAGTAAAAAACTGCGTATGTAGTTGATTGAACTATGGTGTCACTTCAATTATAGTACTTAGTTGACAGCGCTTCATTTGACGTCTAAGGTTTCATTATTTTTCAATTATATATTTTGAGACGAGAGAATATATACGCATTGCGTTTTAGGTTATTAGATTATTATCACTATCAAGTAATAAGGAAACAGACTTAATCTTTTAAAGCTTATTGAAAAGACTCCGACATTTTTTTATAGATTTACTCTAAATTTTAAAAAGAGACTAAAACGAAGACCGAAACATATAAAACTCATTAATAAGTTTTCTGGAAACGTTTTTAAGTGAAGAGTAGACAAAAACGTTGAGTCATCAATAAAAAATGGTCCATATATTTGTTTCGTTTTGGCTTAAACGACTCGACAACTGAGTCTTTATTTAAGAGTCGTCTCTTGTAAAATTATGCAAGTCTTTTTTATAAGATATAAAATACTGAGTTTCTTTACTCATTATTCTCCCATACGTGGGCATAGGTCTCTTTTCATAATGAGAAGGGCTTTAGGCCATAGTCCACCACGTTGACCATTGTCTGATCGTTAGAGTAATGCGGAATTTATAGAAAATATATTCTCGCAACTTTTTACATTTATGAGATACGAGTAATTAGAAGATAATAGACAACGCTTTATTGTACGACTAAACATTTGTATAACTGTCTACTAATATCAGAAGCTGTTCCTATAACAGACTCAGTGTTTTAACTAGAAGAGGATGTAATTGGCGGGATACCGATACGTTTGCAGTGCTGTTTGTAATCATATTATGTATATGATTACGCTCGACTGGCCTTTTTAGTGTCTGGACATATTTCTTAATAATATAGAAATTTAAATTAATAACCTACCTATTATTAATTCAATAGTCAATGTGTTTTTAACCTATTTATGTGTTTCTGCAATCCTTTATATAGGTACACAGTATATGTACATTTTTACGCTTTTTCTATAAAAAAATAAATAAATAAGTGAAGTGTAAATCTTTGATGCATAATAATTCTAAACTATTACATTGTAGGCGGAAAAGCAAACAGCAAGGCTAATTAGACTCGTACAAACTACTTGGTCCAAGTCGCCAGTTGTAGGGGACGGTATCGTTTCGTCGGAGTCGAAAACACACATTTCCGTGTGACTTCCTAGTATATTTTAGTTGCAAGTGGCACGTACACGCGGCAACCTCAACGATGGATCGCGACACACGCGGTGCACGACGAGAGCGTGGTCACAACCAATACATGAGGACAGTATGGACAAACTTAGGCTTTGAAATAAAAATCTACTAACGACGAACTGTTCCCAATTTGGCTGCATTCGACTCAAAAGTGCTATTAGTCAAGATGAAAAATTTATTTAAAATAGTGTCCACATTTATTACCTTCAATTTATCAATATGAATATAAAAATCATAAATAATTCGTAACGAGGTTGTCTAATAAATTTTGAGATTATCTATCATCAGAAATTAAAAATAATAATTTATTGGAAAAGTGAAAGGTTTTAAAGATACGAAATACGAAGAAATTATTATTTTTTCGACTATCTATATTGACGCGACATTAGAATTTGATTTAACCGAAAGATAAACAGTTCTAAAATCAGTTATGATTGATTTCAATAAGAATTACTAATTTTATCGCACTAATATTGTGTCGATTCTTCGGGCGTTTAAGATCAGACCTACTCTACTATTCGTATCCATTGACTGTGGGTGTGGATTTCACACGACAACGGCGCTACGTCACGTAACCGAGAGCGAGCAGGTAATGAACGGCGGCGGCTGCCCAAATCCATTCCTGAGGGTCGGTTCCGTGAGGAGGAATTAATTAAAGTTAATTCGCGAGGCGCCATTAGCCGCCGAGCACTGTCCCCGGTGAGCGGCCAACGGGACCTTATCATCGCTTTTAAAATTTATAGTATAACGGCTAATTAAGAGTACACTCATTTGGTTCGTTCCTCGCGTCACGAGTGCAGGATTATAAGCTGTTTCGGCTTATTGCCGCGATAGTCTCCGCTGCACTAATTGAGGGGGTTACGCGATATCATCCGGACAAGGCCCGCCGACTCTAACGAGCTTATATAAACAAACGTCGCTTCTTTACTGGTCGCAGAATACAAATGCCGAGCTCTAACAATGCAGCGGTGCATTAGAAATATTAGAAACTATCTCTACATTATTCCCAAGAAAGGCGATTTTCCCCGTTCCTATTTGATATTTTAGGCTTTGTATTGATACTGAATTCTAACTTAAGGCGAATATGTTGCTTGCGGAAAATGTAAACTTACAGTTCATGAAGTAATGTTTTATATTTACGTAAATCATGTATTACTTGATTTTGTGTCTTGTGATTACTTATCTAAAATGCAATTGTTATAAGAATGAGTTATTCCTAAGTCGTACGTTACAAATATTGAACTTACTTCAGGGCTATCAATTATAAGAGAATTAAGGTCATACTCGTAAGAAATGATATATTCGGGAGCAAAGGTTGCTTTCATTAAAATTGTTTCATCCGATGATAGTCATTAGCTCAACGAATGTGATAAGTACTAATATTCCACTTTACACAGTAGTAAATACTGGGAATTGCTATTGTTAATAACCGTACAGATCTCGATCCTCTAAGGCGCATATCAGACATTCGTTACACTTATCTTTGCGCTATGAATTTGAATATCCGAGTGCTGTTAGAATGTATAAATGAAGTACGCGCGCCTAGCGAAATAACTCATTCCTTATAAATCGGTTGATTTAAATTGCAGTCTCTCATTAGCGATTCCAGCAGTGGTGCGTTGCGTAGAAATACACAACTTATTACTTTGGCCGCACAATTAAAACCATTCGGAAACCACCTATCACACCGTAATCGACCGTATTGTTACAGTCAAATACCAAACTCAGTGTGAATTATCTCATTATTCAGAATGTAGAACGTAACGAAATAAAATAGCAGACAGTACAAATTATTCCACAACAAAAAGAAGATATTAAAACGCAATCTGCAATCATTTGAGCACTATAGGAATTGTTTTAGATTAAAGAATTGTCTTAATACCGCTGCGAGTCCACTTTTTGTGGTAGTTTTGAGTGAGAGGTATCTTTCTCATCGACATTAACAATTGTGATGTCTATATTGTTCATCATGATAAATGATCTTATTGCGTTGATTTTAGAAATTTTGATGCCGTTAGAGCTGATATCGATATACATACCTTTTATGTGTTGTTTTTTCCTCATACGTGCATCTCAATCATATATTTCTACGATTACATTGTTCAGCGATGATTATCTACCTATTAACGAACTTATTTGTTCCATTTTATGTTATATTTAGATAATTGGCATAGTCGTGGGAACGATTTTAATATGTTAAGAGAGAGCGCCTTTCCGTGTGCGTTATCGTGCGGCGTAAACAACGACGGATGGTCTCTAAATCATACCTAAGTGTCCGCTATGTGAGGAGTAACGTCCCGATCTAATCAACAGTTCGTGCTGGAAAACGTGCTAGTTTAGGAAATTCATAATCTTCTCTCATTACATATGTAAATATACACGTTTAATTGAATGAATAACGGAACACGGTAACATTAAAATCGTTTTACCGTTTACTTACACTTTGCCCTTGAACATGAACGATGACGTACAGCTCGTTCTGATGGAACAATGTGGGTTATATTAAAATTTATTTCGCATTGCAATTGTTTGTACCGTTTCTCATTTGGTTGTTTCGTGTGTCCAGTTAGATAATTTTACTTTTTAATTAAACATTAACACTCAGGTACGTTGTATTTTTCGGTATTTATTTGCTACTTATTGAATTATTAATGAGTACGAATTGATTGGGCTGTATACTATCACGATAAATATACTTTGTTAAGTCAGCGCCGACGTTCACTATCCTCCTTTTTGTTTAATGAATATAAATTAGTTTTGCGACAATTAATCAGTGAGTGGTCGATGTTCCAATATTCCTGATTTTTTTTACGCAAGTATATTATCTGACTATATCGGAATAAAAATCAGACATGCTTCTCAACGTTGAAACCTTGTAATTAATTATTTTTTGACTTCACACGACCATGTAAGGATATATATCTCCATATCGATGTAGGTTTAACTGTATTTACTAATTATACGAGGTAAGGTTTACATGGTACGTACCTTCGATCATTCAATAGTTTTACAGGAATTTTAACGACTTCTGCTTCAAATACAATATGCAATTAATTTTGCCATTACTGTCTGCTTTGAATAGTACTACGGGACATTTAATTTATATCATCTAATTTATGGAATAAGATTGGCAATTTTGAGGATTCATTATTAACATATATTTTATTCCTGAAGTTGAGTGTAATTAAACGGATATTCATTTGCATATGAAGCGGTCAGAAGCTCGGTTAATAGGTATAGCAGAATATTGTAGGTCGTTGAGCCGCGTGAGAATTTATTGTATTATTTACTTCAAATTCAGAGATGATTTTGCATTTTGTAGTAATTATACTTGATCGCATAGCGGATAGCTATAATGAATCATTTAATACGAAGGTGTAAAATGTAAAGTACTCGGAATCACGCACTATTTATGATTATTACGGTGCATTTTTATAGCTCCAATAGCTATCTAAAATATCATACATTAAATACAATGATACTATTCGCAGCAATTGAAGTTGGTTGATGGGTTTCATGACTAATAGTCAAATCGGCATACACAATGATGAATACAAAATTATTTGTGTTACTATAATATTTTAATCAAATTCACTTTAACCGATGTGTTTCGTGTATGGTATCTAAACTAATATTATAAAGCTGAAGAATTTTTTTTGTTTGTTTCTTTGAACGCGCTAATCTCGGGAATTACTTGTCCGATTTGAAAAATTCTTTCGGTATTAGATAGCCCATTTATCGAGGAAGGCTATAGGCTATATATCATTACGCAAATACCAACAGGAGCGGAGAACCGATGAAGAATGTTTCAAAAGCAGGAGCTTTTTTTCTAATGTGACTTTTTGCTTTATATGGCAAAACAACGTTTGCCGAGTCAGCTAGCTTTTTTATATTTAGATTATACATTTCTGCATCTAGAAATCTTTCTCATTGATTTTGGTTAACAAACATAATAACTACAATGAGGATTTCATACTAAGTAGTTTTATTCTTCACATAAAGTATCAGCTAGATATTTTACATTAATTACATACTTCTCTTAACTTGTTTTATCTGTAGATGACAGATCATAATCAAAGTGCGCATCCATTGAACCAGCGCATTTTATTTTTCACCAAATGAAAGTTCACATATTCATATATTATTTTGTTTTATCAGTCACATTTGCACTGATTATGCGCATTTATATTAAGCGATAACATTCAATTAAAAATTTTGGTTATTTTAAGTCTTGCTGTTGAGACAGAGTTTTGGAATGACTGGGTTGCTTTGATATTTACACGTTTATGAATTCTTGTAGGATAACTTAACAATAGAAATTAACAGAATTTTGTTATTAGTGATTTCTATGAGGTAACAACTAATCGCTGGACTTTTTTAAAAAGAAGATAGTATATTTTTGGAATTTATGTTATTACATAATGGGCCTGGATATTTTTCTTCTAGCAGTTTTAATTATTCTCATATACCAGCAAAGACATTTGATACTACTAAACAGGGTTAAGCAAACTTGTTGAGCAACATGGAATGTTTCAATATCGTCTATAAAGATAACATCGTTGACTAGCGTTAGGCGGAACCCCTATCCTATTAGGAGAAGATAGCAGACTTCTATGGGATGTAAGGGTCAGTATAAAATGGACTGCATAATCCTTTGTTTATTGTGTGTAAGCGTAAAACAACACATTAGATTTTTGTTATTATATTAAGAGAAAGTTACTTATCTTATCTCTTCAGCAAAGTGTTTAGCCTTATAATATTAAACATTAAAATACAACCACGATGAGCTGGAAAATGATAAAAAACCTTATAACAATTTATTTGTTGAAAATAATTGAGGAGGCGGAATAAAAAATATCAAATCATCACACAACTAACGTCGGTATAATGAGGATGATTCGAGTGTTGCTAGCCTTTAATCATGGTAAAATTTATCCCCTTTATTCTGTTCCTTTTTGTGTGAGTTGAATCGAGAGAAAGTTACCGTTGCTGCCGAGGAATATTGGGCGGTCGGTCAATCAACTTCATATAAAGCCTTTTCGTCCTTCAAGGACAGACGGTGTTTAAACTGGACACAACGTTTTATGCTTCATTTCGGGCATTCGTTTGTTACATTATTGTTGCTTTGATTATACTTTAAGTCACCACGATTATTTATTGTGGCCTCATATGCAAGATAACGTTTATTATAATTGGCGCTTTTTGTTAGCATCAGCTTTTCAAAATCGCCCTTATTGTTTGCTAGGCGGGAAAGCTCAGCTGCGCCAGCTATTCGGTCCACTTCCTGATGTTACGCAGCTACTTCTTTCTTATTCTCACCTTCCTCTTTCCGGCAACTTTGCCCATCACAACTTAAAGCAGCTCATGTCGAATCACATCGTTCATGTCGAATCACATGACCTAGGTAGGATACCTTGCGCCGTCCCACCGAGAGCATAAGTGCGTTCCTGGCCAACATGTTGAAGAACTTAAACGTCTATACGCCCACATTTCAAAAGCCTCTAATCGCTTCCTAAGGTCTTCTCCTACGGTCTAAGCCTCTCATCCATTGAACATCTAGCCTATCCAGAAGTAACAAGTGCGTGAATATGTTAATGTAAATAATACGATTTTAACCGAAACAGTGTCTTGTAGTGTGGTTTTACGATGTCTTACGTGGAGGTCTTAGAAGTTTGAAAGTAAAGAAGTAATGTTAAATATAGGTAGACTGGCAGCAATGTCGTTAGTCATCTTGTGTGATCAGCAAACGTACAACGTCGGCGACTATGGCCACCCTCTTGTATGCGAATATCTATACATAGAGGGTTGTCTCATCCACGTATATGTTGCAGTCAGCTAGTTTAGACCTTCTATCAACAGCGTAGCCTGTTTACAAAATAGCTATCTGTATTCTATGCCCTAATTGCAATAGTTCTTAAACAGCTGCTATGCTATAAAATAACATTGTTGTTTTCGTCCGCGACGATTTGTTTATTTTTTTTTTATGTCTAATCATATGTCACACTGACAGGAGCGGCTGAACGGTTCTGTCAAGTTTTTTTTCTAAGATTGAAGTAACAAACGAGCATGCAGTCCATCTGATGGGATGAGGCAATTGCCGCCCATGGACATCTGTTAGCAACTTCATACCGAACCGGGTTTCTATCTGAAGTCAATCACAGATGCGTTGCTACTCTTGAGGACTAAGATGGTCGCCTCATATGAAAGAGAGCCGGCAACCATAACTTTCCACCGAAACGCAGTAACTGCTTCACGCTACAAATAACTGATCACTAGTAGTTGATGGAGTATTGTCGTCTCGATATTACTCTTAAACAAGCAATTGATACAAATGTTTTGTTAATAAATCCTTTGTCCGAATAAATCGTTTGTAAGTAGATTTTAGTTTTATTCATAGAACTGTTTTCAGTGTAATTCACTGTGTTGAATTCACATCAATATATATGCCATGTAGCTTTAACTCTGCAAGAGATGAATATTAAACGAGCACTATAAATCTTATACTAGCCATACATTTCATATTTTTTGGGATTATAGACTGATCTAGAGAGAAAACTTCTTCATTTAATTAGCGAAGAAATTTATAGGTTCGTCATTCGGTATCCCATAATTAATTAAAAGAAACCTTAAGCAACCACCTTGTAATTATCACATTCAGACAGACATTCTGACGCTTTTGAGCCATTTCCTTTTACATTAAGCAATTACAAATTTGCTGAATATGTATCGCTTCAGGTTGCCATAAAAACAAAAAATTATGACTCAGATAAGGTTTCAGGTTTTATTGCCTCAATCTGGAGTAAATAAAACAATCTTGGGAACGCTAATCATTATGTTATTTCACAATTAAACAACACTGCTTTTATTTGTCATCACCACATTCGTCCATATTATTTAATTTGCGTATTTTTAATGTGAAATTTCAAGGGACCAATTAAAAATATACTTTAACTCATATATAGACCTCCCGCGTTAAACTACTAATTGATCTGTAATGAGAGATTAGGGGCTAATACAAAGTATGTCCTATTGAGGTAAATACAAGTATCTAAAACAATAAATAGACTACAACAAGTGGTTACATTGTTCATTTATAAAACATTATTCAAGAATGCAGTTTAAGTAGAATGTATGGTTAAATTAAGCATGGCATAACTTCCCTCCTTATTTGTCTGGCCCCTAATAGCGGCCAAGACAATGCATGCAGGAAACAATGTGGAGGCGATCTGAACAAAGCTACCCATCCAGCTCGGAACGGATTTTCTCACATACAATTTGTTAATTACTCGCGTGATTACGCCGCATTAAATATTGAATGTAATCTTCAATTTGCGCCCATAAATCAGTTTGAGGCGCATTTAGCTGATGTGAATCACGTTCGAGTTAAAAATAGAGTTACACGTACATTCAGCACGCCAAGATGCATTATATACCACTAGCTGAAGTATGACTACTGCTAGCTGAGTACACGAAGCGAAGCACGGGTAGTGTTTCGCTACGTGATAAAAAATTACGTTTTACTCGCTACCCGTTGGAGGTACATGAAAAGTAATATGGACCTTTCGGATAGAAAATTAGATGTTAACCTCGTATATCCCATTAGGAGTTTGCTATTTTTAAGCGTTCTCTTTTTATGATATACTAGCTGAGCTCGTGGTTTCACCCGCGTTAAAAAGAAATGTAACGGGACATACATTAACATTATGCATGCAGCGGAAGCTCTCATTAGAAAAAAAAGCCCGATTTTGAAACATTCTTCATTGCTGCTCCGCTCTTGTTGGTCTTAGCATGATGATAAATAGCCTATCGCCTTCCTCGATAAATGGGCTATCTAACACCGAAAGAATTTTCCAAATAGGACCAGTAGTTCCTGAGATTAGCGCGTTCAAACAAACAAACAAACAAACTCTTCAGCTTTATAATATTAGTATAGATATTTAATTTTTAGCTTTATATGAGTCTTTGTCAAAATAGTCAAGTAAAAGTATTATAATATATTTATATTTAGATTGGTCTACTTACTAGCTTTCATTTGATACCCATATTGTAATAGTAAAAAAGGTCCCTCCTTCCCTTTTTTGCTCTATTTCCAGGCGCCATTTTTTAAATTTATATAGCCTATGACACTCTGCAAACTGAGAAGATTCTAATGATATGTCATACGTCACCATCCATCAAGCCCTTTGGGCTGTAGCGCGTGCCAAAGAAATGGACATTCATACAAACATATATATATGCTCGAGAAACATTACCCTCTTTCTGACGCAGTCGGGTAAAGAAGCTACACCCATGGAAAATTTCATGTATATCGGACCAGTGGTTCTTGCGTGATTAAGTAACACAGACATACACCATCCCATTTTTATACATTAGTACAGATGATGTTTACTGTGTAAAGTAATACACATGTCGTGTACAACGACTATAAAGAAAACTGATTGGTTTCTTTAAGTTATTGCATATGACAATTTATTGTCTACAACAAAGATGGTTTGTAAGATATTGTACGGCAACGAACCCTATTACTAAGGCTATGTCGTCCGCCCATCTGTTCTTTCATCTCACGTACCCTTGAGGCATATATCTTTTGAATCGTAATAGATTGCTGAATAAAATTTCAGAATATATTGTCATAATACCAATTTCCACATAATGAGCGAGTATTAATGAAATGAAATTGCGTTATGAAAGCAGGTGTCGGCGCTACAACTAGATGGCGCTGTACCCGTTTCTAAATCACGCTAACGATTTTACTTTGTGACTTGTATAATAGCTTAATTGGTGTTGGTATATGCGAAATAATGATTATTAAGCTTCATTTCTGGCGTTTGAGAATTGCAGATACATTTATGTTTTATTTTTTTTAATTTATTTATTTGGGCATGGTTAAAACGGCATTACACACAAGTTTCAAATCTGATATCGACGCTGGAAAGCGATCATACTGTATTTCGAAAAATGCAACTTTACACCCAATCCAAAAAACAATATTAAAAATATCATAAACTCTTAAATTAGATGGTCTACTGGTATCTTATGTTGTCGAATATTGAATTATAAACTTAAAAATGTTATACTTCACCTATAAAACCATTCCATATTAGTGTAATTGATTTTAAATGTCGATGAATGAAATTCGTATTTTTTCGAGATACAGCAAGATCGCTTTCCAGCGTCGATTGTGATTTCGTCGGCAACTGTTATAAACTATATATAGATATAACCGAAGCTTTAGCTTTTAAGCTTTATTATCTTATTTTTATTGTAAATTGCAATTGTAATATGTAAATCTTAATTTAATTATATTTTTAATTTATTAGAGCGTCAATTCTGATAATGCCGTATTTACCTGTAATTGTGGGTACACGACCTGTTTATTTGAACTTTTGCAAAATAATTTATATAAGTGTATGCTACGTTGGTGAACCTTTAATAAATAAATAAATAAATTTAATAAGCGAGTCCCACTCGAAGATAGGCGAATTTTATTTATCTATCCCAAATTTATATTCACAACTTAGAACGTTAGTTCCTACCTTATAATATATGAACGCTTAGTAGAATACGAGTACCTACTTTAGTAGTTAATACTAAAATAAATATAAATCTTCAATGACTTCGACGTTTAAACATCATAGTTAATCAGCACATGTCTGATTACTGAATTGAACCGAATTATATACTTAAAAAATAAATGTAATAAGCGGTATTTGGAAAGCGGGTCGTAGTAACTTTACAGTTAAATTGTGCGAATAAATGTCTGCAAATCGTTTATGGTTAAGTTATTGGTAATCAAAACAAACCGAAGTGCAATGCAACCGTAGAGACAAGTGTCTCACCGTCGCTGAGTAACATGATGATAGTTGAATAGTGTAATAAAAATACAATTACATAGAAGATAACAACTTTACAAATTGACATTTCAGAACCTGTTGTTTTTTTTGTT
Source organism: Cecropterus lyciades (assembly GCA_002930495.1). NCBI lineage: Eukaryota > Metazoa > Arthropoda > Insecta > Lepidoptera > Hesperiidae > Cecropterus > Cecropterus lyciades. Next base: position 25,797 of record MOOZ01000729.1, on the reverse strand, counting down.
CGTTTTTTAAGTAATACATTTCTATTCTCTAATGGTTTGAAAACAAAAAAATAAAGCCATTGGTAAATATATTTCTATAAATTAATAACAATTAAATATTTTTATTATTGTAACGCGACGCCCCAGAGTAACCGTTTCCGTAACGCCTTAACTTTCGTTACACCGCTTCGATTTCCGTTACAGCCCAGCGTAACTATTTTCGTAACACAAATTTATTTTTTGCCTCTCATGGTGTGCCTTAAGAAATTTCTCTTCATAAAGTTAGAAATATACGAATTTATATCATTTGCTTAAATCAATAACGAATATGGTTATATTTCGTCAAGTAGAACGTAAAGGGAACAATAAGATAAATAATATACTTAGGATAGTTCGCTATGTGTGACACTTCACAGCATTCATTAAGTCAATATGACAATGACAATGACACTAAATTTTAAACGGAAAATGTCATCAATTTTCTTATCTTTTATCGCGAATCGGTTACACTATTGGAATGTGGCATATAGGTAACGGCGCCATTAAAGTGACTTTACTTTATTATGCCTAATTCAGCTGTACCAGGACTAATAACTTAATTCTAACGGCGAGTAAATTATAATCTAGAATAATTGTGTTCAACGGGGACCGTTAATGTTTTATGGAGGCTATACGAAATGAGGTTTCCTACGCACACGACAATGTGTCGTAATCACGCCACATTATTTATGTTAATTCCTACAAATTGCTCTCTTAAAAATGTAGACTCATTAATAAATAATTGTTGTCATCTTTGTACGAATAATTGTGTTAGAAACTTTGAATCCCTGGCATTAATGCGAAAGTAACGGTTTTCTTTCTTTATGTATGTAAATATTTCAATTTGTTTGGCTATATATCTATATATCGACGCAGAGAAGCGAAATCTCGTCGCATCTCGAAAATCGTATTGTATCGTATCTCGAAAAATTCAACTTTACACCAGAGCCATTATTTTCAAAAATTCATTAAGTTAAACTAGAAAGTCAATGAGTAGCTTATATTGTAAAATATTGAATTTTAAACTAAAAATTATTACATTCAACTAATGAAATCATTGTAAGATTAATGTATTAGATTTTATTTTTATAACTTAAATTCGTATTTTTCGAGATACGACAAGTTAGCTTTCCTGCGTCAATATACGTATAAATTGACAAAATAACATTTTCCTTACTACCTATATGTTCTATATTCGTAGCATGAATATTAGATTGAAACTATTAATTTTGTTACGGGTCTCTAATTAAATTAAGGAACTAAAATTATGGCTGCTGTCAAATTTTAATTTAATCATATTGTTACCGAGGATATTACAGAATCATAATATAATAGACCGGATAGCTGATAATCATAAAATAACTATATAAATAAACGGATGACTAAACGAGATACTAAATTATATTGAGTGTGACCAAATATTTCGTTGAAAAATTAACGGACGTATTGGCAAAGATAAGGCTTCGATTAGAGCTTGGGCCGCTTTTTCTTGTCTATCTAATAAAATGTGAAAAATTAAAGTATTTTCCTGAAATCTTCACATACTCGTTTACATTAACGTATAGTTTTTTTAGAAAGGAAAACCGTTAATACTAAAGAAAAGAAATGAAAGAAAAAAAGAAAATGTAAAATATTTGAGTTTAATTATAACCAAAGATACGGTAAGCGACTTACCTGGCAGGCCTCAGACAGCCTCGATAGAAATAGAATACAATATTTCTAACGCTTGAAACATCCTACAATATAATGAATTATGGTACCTCTACATATACCGTTGCCTGTAACATAAGGTACGGTTAGTCAATTAACGAAATGCGTCTTGTAGTGGTCCGCCAAATGCTTCCACTTATTTGCTGTACGAATGTAATCACCTCTCGGCTTTTAAGCGCGCACCGTCAGAACTATAAAAGATCTACTGAATAAATAAATCAATGAATAATGATGTAGTCCGACAAATTACAAATACATGAATAGCGGTAACATACAAATAGATATGGAAAAACACACTATAAAATTAAGTAATGTTACATAAAAAAATATATTATACTTTACGAGTGCGATTTTTTTGAGACCATTGTCCATCTGCTTTGTTTTATAATATTGAAGTACGGATTGAATCTTTATAACCCATAGATATATAAAAACAGAGGAATAATAATTGCTCACACACACTGCAACAAGCACGGTGTTAGTCAAGACAGTTATGTAATTATATGCTTATTTTATAATGATAATAATATTGTTACGCTGTCAGATTAATTGTTGTGATTCGAAGATTAACTGTACGAGCGTCGAACGTAATAATTAATCCTATAGGTACCACAATGATTAATAACATACCGTTTTCTCGATATCAAAAGGACACAGATCCTTAGATTAGAAAATCTATACTAATATTATAAAGCTGAAGAGTTTGTTTGTTTGTTTGTTTGAACGCGCTAATCTCAGGAACTACTGGTCCGATTTGAAAAATTCGTTGTTAGATAGCCCATTTATCGAGGAAGGCTATAGGCTATATATCGTTACGCTAAGACTAACAGGAGCGG
>MOOZ01000729.1:10872-23047 GCA_002930495.1 Cecropterus lyciades | reverse complement strand
ATATCGTTACGATAAGACTAACAGGAGCGGAGCACCAATGAAGAATGTTTCAAAATCGGGGTTTTTTTTTTCTAATGAGATATAAAATTTCGGTTAATGTATGTCACGTTACATTTCTTTTAAACGCGGGTGAAACCGCGAGCTCAGCTAGTAATATATAAATTGATTCTTTATGAATTTGGCCAATCGGACTCAAATTTTTTCATCGCAATCATGTTACCCATAACTGTCACATTATTCATTGAAACTTAACTGAATAGATTAATTGAATCGTTTTATTATAATAAACAAGAAAATAAATATCAAAGAAATCATTATAAAGAAAGAAACAGTATTATATAAGCACATGTTAGAGATTAATTACGAACTATAACGGAAACTATTTGGTTAGCGTCGTCGATAGTTAATTTATTTGTGTAACGATTTGAGTGAACACAAGCTCCAACGACTCCTGTACAAGATCAGTTGATTAAATCCCGTAGAGACGTAAATCCTTTACGACATGAGTAATTAAAGCTAAGATTGTCTGCTGTTGAAAGTCTCAGGTTATATGTTAATGAATGATGTCGCCAGCATAGTCCGATCGCTCAGACGCGGGAGGCGGAAGACATGCTCACGACGCGCGACGCGACGTGGGAACGCGCTCTGTGACCCCCCAACATGAAAATATTTCTCTACCCTTACATATTATTAAACGTGTATACATATCATCGTCAAGTGCAGTGAACGTCCAATTTCGTTACTTGAAAAGTACTCCATACTTATACGCCAGGCTTTGATTATTTACATTCAAGTCTAGAAGTATCTCACGTGACTATGATTTGTAACCAACCACTAATTTAAAAGTATTACAACCTATGTTGTGGTACCTACATAAGGTCTTACTTCATACCCATTCTATGCAAACCATACATGATATCTGCAGCTACAGGTAGCTAATACTTATTAATAATATATTGCTATAAAATAATCTATAAGTGATATAAACTTGTAAATAGGCAATATAATATCCATAGGACAAAAACAAATTAATTACTTCCGTTTAGCGACTACTACACCTGACGGACAATTTCCTTAATCATAAGGTAATTAGTTAGATAAAACGACATCTCGTAAAATTTAACGCCACTTGCAAGAATCACAGTTTATACGCACTAGTGAAGAAATCATAAAATTTAATGAATATGCTGCCCCACATAGAACAACAACAAACACCAATCAGTAACGTATGTGGACCTGAAAATTCGCTAACATAAATTCATTACACGCACGTAAAGAGTGTAATCATAGAAATTGAGTTTTGTCTTTTGAAAGAGCAATAAAAATATTTCAATTACACGTATTTAGATTGAAAACTGTACATTTAATATCGAAACAATGCATTTCGCGGTTGTGCCTACATAAAACTGAAATAAAAATGTGAGTAGTCGAAAACATTTTTCGCACGCTCATGTAAAATTGTTCGGGCAAGTATAAAAGTATGCGGTAAAAACAAAATTGGGCGGTCAAGAAACGATGTGACCGTGTTACAGATGGTGGTAATGCCTTTATGGCGTGCCGACACCATCTCTAATGTGCTTATAATGGCGATATCGGGCGGGACCGTGCGAGCTAAGTAATTGATAGAGCAACTCGGTATAGTCTATACTATTAGCCGCGCTAATATACTAGATTACTTTAATAAATAATGACTTCATTTGTTATAAATCAACCAGGTACATGAGTTTAGTTAATAATGGCGGTCTGGGATGCGAGAAAATATTTATTTTAACTCGTGATAATGGTTAAGAGTAGTCATTTAAGGCGTTGTTTGAATTACTATTTGTACATGAGTAATACCTTTAAAGATTGATAGTTCACACAGTACACACGGCAGCTGAACACACTATTACAACCTTCAGACACCGATCTAGTTGATCCAGGCAAAAATGATTATCCTTTAAAATATCATCTGAAAACTTGTGAGTAAGGTCGTAGCATTTGAGCATTTTAATTTGTCACCCTCTGTAGGAAAAGGGCGACAAAAAATTACAGCGTTAAATAAGAATCCAACCTCATTAATGTGACCCCGCTTAGATCGGACCCTGACCCTTTGTTTTATATTTCACATTACTAAAGGGTTTGGAAATTAGTGGATAGCAACGCATCTGCAACTGACCTTTGATCGGTGCTGCGATCTTAATTGAGGAGGATCATTGGATTGGTAAATCCCATATCCGCCAAACAATGACCACATAATATGCAGTACAAGTGGAAGAAATAAAAGTAGACAAATTCAAATAGAATTTACAAATAATGAATATTTACTAATGAAAGCTATCTGTATATTAAACTGCGGCAGGGCGAACCATTGCGTACTAAGAGAATGCAGTGAAACGGTACAGATTAGTGTATGTATTTGAATTGCATGTAAAGCTCGAATGTGGAACTAATTACAAATGCTACAGATTATCGTATCGAGAATCCCATTAGACTATAAACGGGTCCATTGGTCTCAATCAATCGATACGAACAGTGAAAGTCGCTTAAATTAGGCGCATGTGTTCCATTTTCGGAGAATGTGAAGATAATCAATGTATTTAATGTACTTAATTAAAAATACCACTCACCAAAAGCGGTACAACTGGTTCTATTGATTTTATTGTGATTGTAACACCTACGTGATAAGGTCGGGACAGTTAATAAATGTTTACAGAAGATATTTAGGTTATCGTATCAACTCACTTAAATTTAAATCAAAATTTGAGATGGTAAACCGTAGATTTTGAACGGAATAAAAGATGACAAAAAGTTAACGACAATGACCAATTAAGCGCCTGTCACTGAGATAAAGTACGATATCTAGAAAGTTTAAAAGAATCGGTGATTTACTTAAATCACACTATCTCGCGAATACTTGACACACATACCTATATTAAAAAAAGTAAGGTAAAGAATTGTCGGTGTTAGTAAACATGAAACAAATATTATTTATTACTTTCTTCGATGGGTGACTTCTAAAGGAATCTAACACAGTTTTGAAAACGAAATAAAGACTTGATGTGCCTATTGTAACGAGGCTAAACAATAAACAATACTTAGAATGCTTTCTATTTTAAAGGTAAGTACTAGTAAAAGTAAGTTTTATGCATTATCATTATAACAATTACCGCAGTAATCGGTAAAGATCAATGGTCAGCGCGCGGACAGAGAAAAACGATAAGCTGCGATTGTTTGGTTAAAGTTTGTACGTATCTATTTTTTTAATGGGCCATTCACTAAATTATACGTTTTCATCATGAGAAAGTTGGGATTCAAAAATCCGTGTTGTAAATTGTTCCCTCAGCAAGTGAAAGTGTCCATTATTTACTTATTTCGTTTTCACAAAATTTATTCTAATTTTTCATACTTCTTATTTTATCACGTACACGAAGTGAAATATATTTTAGTGGGTATGATTTTTTTACAGAAACACAATAATGCCATCAATAAAAACATTATAAATAATTTTTAAAAGATTTTATTCTTAACATGTTGACTGTTTACAGAAACATATTCATTGATACTATTGCTATTGATTGAGACCTATAAAACTAAAACCTCTCAAGAGAAATTGTTTCCTCAACAAACAGATGGAGAAAACAATTTATAAATGTAATAGATTGTTAGAGCGGTACAGGACTTGCTTTGACGAAAAGCTATCGTTAGCGACACTCGCAACTCCAGCGCAAACATCGTTAAGCCAGTAATGGTCCTTGGGTACATTCTTAGAGGCGTGAATACGTTTAAAGTTGGCGCAAAGTGGTTTGGGTTACAGTGTAGGTAAAGTGTAGCGAACAAAGGAATATTCGCGGTATTGGAGCGGCTAACAGACAGACGTACGGAGCAAATACAATTTGTCAATGTAATGTATAGATTGTTAGAGGCTGTACAAACAGGGTACTGATGAAAAGCTGTCATTAGGATTGTTCGACATTGTCAGGCCAGTGAGTTACGTAAGTGGTTTGGGTTACACTATAAGAAAACTGTAGACATTTATTTAAATTTGAATTCGGCATAACGGTGTAAGGTGTAGATAGCAAATAACATCATACGTAGCCAAATAGGTCTGATTTAGCATCAGGTGGTCTGCGCGCTGATTTGCTACTTTTATATAGTAAAACTACTACTTTACCATACTAAAATACTACTTGTACCTTGGTAAAAGTTATTACATAGCTGTACACTTATACCGTCGTTCGTGACGGCAAACATTGTCGAGGTAGTAAATTTCCTCAGGTGCGTACATTCTCGGATCTAGCCGAGGGTGTGATGTGTTCCGCGAGTGTTTTGGATTACAGTGTAAGCAAAGTGTGGCAAACAAAGGATCATTCACGTTTGGCAGCGTGAGACAATGCATCCTGCGGATCAGCGAGCGTAACGTAGCGTGGGGTGAATGAATCCGAAATCAGTTCACGCTTTAGACATCTCTACCGTAGCAACCAACTTTGAGAAAAAATATTTTTTGTTTTGCGTTTTGGACTGTTTTCAGTAGTTACATATGTTTGCGACTTGCGTCAAATTCGTTAGTTCGTACTATCGTCACATTACTTTGAGTCGTATCTTGACTGATTAAGTCCTATAAGAATTTATTGATAAATTTACGATTTAGTTTGGAATGCTGGTCTCGGGCTAAAACCCATATGAATAAGTACACAAAAATTTGGTGATAATTTTTATTTTAGACATGTTATTAGAAAAAATGCATAATAATTATGTTGCACTACGTGCTACAATTTTATGTATATGGTGTATAGCGTACGAACGAGGCGTAAATAAAAATATTTCAAGATTTCTTAGGGACACTTTTATGACCTTGTATTACTAATAGAAATAATATAGCGCTTCATAGTTATTAACTAATATTAGTCCGTATTGCCGTACAAATAACGTAGCACAAGGAAGTTTATAGCAAGGCAATACTAAACACAAAATGCTCATAACTGATGTTAATTGCTGTAAACTTAATTCCTATAATGTTCAGATGTGGGTCAAATTGGATGTAAATATTACTAACAGTCGTATTAGCCGACTAGGCCACACAATTACAGAAATAATGAAACAAGCTATAAACGTTGATATCACTACAAAATAGGAGATACGAAGTGCTCTAACACGATATTTTAAATTAAGAGTACAAATGTTTAAAACTTTTTATGGTGAATGAGGTTTAAAAAGATCGTGGATAGCACGGAAGTCTGATTTGAGCGGAGATTTCAAACATTAAAGCGTTATCTTTTAACTCGCCAGGGTTTTACATATGAATTAACACAAATACCCACACTCCATTTAAACTTGTTTATAGTACAAGTTGAGGCGCACTGCAGAATTTTATATACTCTTAATCATAGAAGATGAAATCTTATCTTAATATTATATTAAAGACGAAAGTTTGTAAAAAACTCTATCACACAAAAACTACTAAACAGATTTGAATGAAATTTCGCACATATTAATACGTAGCTTATGACCTGGATTAACCCTGATTCACCTGACACCCTTAACCATGGTAAGCCTGAATTAAGAAGGCGGAGTAGCTTGAAAAAGCTACTTTAACATAAACCAATCGTAATAAATGTGGCTTTATAAAATACACGTATGATGATTATAATATTTTTCTAAATCCAGTGCAAGTCGATCACGCTTTCCGAGTTTAAGATCAGATACCCTAATTGAATTCAATTTATAAATGATCATCTATCTGTTTGACTTACGAGTACAATTCCTTCAGAGAAGATGGATATATTTGAAGTCGCTACCGCGCGCCGTGAGCCGTCACGAAAATCACGACTTGCTCTATGTCCGGCCATTGTCCACTTATTTTTGGTGTTATCATAATGCCTGCATTAAAAGGTCTGACAAAAAGCAACAATAATAATAATCTATATAAATACCTAAACAGTATTAAGATCAAGATATACACACACCAAAAATATGCATATGAAAAGTATAAATAAGTTGATAGATCCTCACTCGTATGGTTCCTTATTGCGAAAATAAACAGGCTTATTATCATACAAATATTTAAGTGGAATAAAAATGGCAATAACCTCTGAAATACAATATAAGATTAATATTTAATAATCTAATTAGCAATATTAATGCTCGGAAATCGATCGAATCGATGTATGGATACCGCACCTAGATTAAGGGTATTATTATGTTTTTCTGGGAATTGATGTTAAAAAGGAAAATTTCTAATGCTTTGTTTTTCCTATTAAAGCTTTATTATTAAACAGAGACATTTAAGAGATTTCTAAAGTTTTTATTCCAATAATAATAATAATATAGTAATCTGCGATTAACTACATTATTTTCAATATACATAACTGAACTCTATGAAAGACTTCAACGCGGGTCGCAGCGTCGCAGCGCGAGATGCGGTTAGTAAATACATATAAAGCATGGTAGCCCTCTAATAAGAAACGGTCGGCGAGTACATAATGTACCTACGTTGTGCCATGTTTCACGCGGATGTTCGGGATCTCCGGCAAAGCGCGGAAGGCGCACGCGCACCTCGCTATCGCCGCGAGGGCATCTGCCTCCGTACATCAAATTAACGGTGCGGAACAGGGAATCGCAGGGCGGCCGCATCGCACGCCAAATTTCGCACCTATACACTACCATTCATACACTTTAGTATGTTTACTCGTGAGCGTTTAACCGACCGTGACCAATGTGTGTTTATATCGTCTGGAAAATAATGTTTATTGTTCTTCCAGTGTTTATTTAGATCTTTATGATTCAATTCGAAGTAATATTTTTAGTATTTTACACTTTTAATAATAATGTTAAGGGTGTTATTACTTACACTGTTGTTTCGTTCTGGTTTGAGCCCTGTGACAAACAGAGATAAATGAGTTCTCAATAGTTGGCAACATGTTTTGAAAGTTTTTATTTTTGCTCACGCGTCGGCCGTAGGTGTCCATAGACTCCAGTAATTAATTAAAGTCAGATGCACTACTCGTACATTCCCATTAGTCAGTTTCAAACCTTAAAAAGATAAGAATGTAGTAAATTGTGTTTCAGACCAGTCAACTTATATTTAATAAAGTTTCTCTTATACGTTAAAATAATTTACCGTTACCGAGCAGGTGACAAAAACAGTGTTTGCTAGGCGGCGAGAAACATAATAAAATTTGCGTGGCACCGGCTCGGCGCACTATAGATAAACATAAATCTGTGCAAACTCTGTACACTTTGACGATACAATCGTGGGAAGAAAGACGTTAAACTGCTACATAATTGTTTGAAGACGTGAATAGTCAGTGAATGCGCCGTGTCAAGTGTGGAGTACTTGCGGGAATAGATTCCTGAGACCAGGCTCACGCGTACACGAGCAAGCTTGTATGCTGTTATAACACATTAATGAGAGGGTATTATCGTTATTTTAATTAATAAAGCAATATTATATCGATGATAATCATGCCTGCGAGCGTACGATCTCCTTATGCACAATGAAGTAACGATTTAGTTATTTTATTCTGTTTTAAACTTAAGAATGTTATCTTTTTTAAAATATTAACAGTAGCTTGGCATTGAACAACGACTTACGTTAGACTGTAGAATCTACTGTACTCTACATTAATCTTGTATATTATTTAATATTATTGAAGAATAGTGTTTGTAAATGCAACAAATGTGTTTCAGAAACCTAACAAGTGCCGTGTCAATGAAGATTCATCGCTTACTCCAGCGTATGTATTTAAGGAAATTTATATATATATTTATGTTTATGGCCGTTCATATGACATATATTTAAATATATTGCAACTATGCCTGCTGGGAATAAAAAGGCATTGGCGTTTTACGATACGCCTTGCGGGGTAGAAAATATTTAGTGTTATATAAAAGGCTGACAAAGATTATTTCATACATGTTTTTTTTGTATCGCAGCGATGGTAAGCAATCATTTATATTCCATACTTTTGACCAATAAATAATCACATTATTTTCTATCTTTAGCGTTGCGCATGAAATATTTACAGCACACGGTATCGTGCGGATTTGACTACCATATCTTGTTAACAATTTATTATGTTCATAGTTTAGATAAGAAATATCAAAAGACATTTTTGTAAAAACCAGGACAGACTTTTTTAAAAGAAGGAATCCATGAATGAAATTACATGTATGGTATAATAGTATGACAAATACGTGCAGATTAGCGGTACGTATGGTGTGCTTTCAATAAGCAGTCACGATTCTTTGGAACCTGTATAAACATCGTCTGTCAAGAGACAGGCGTGAAATACGTAGGCGTTTAGATGCTCACTTTACTTTATAGTAACTATTAATTTCACATCAAGTAACAGGCACGTAAGGGTTTTTAAATTACGATTAAGGTACACTTGACTGATGTGTAGTTTTAAATTGGATTGACGTGGCTTGTTCAATTAATTATTGTTTTGGTTAAGACGATGTTATTTTTAAAAGATTTATTACGAATAAAATCTAATTTATTCAGTCAATATACATATGAATTCAGTTCAATTTATTTCATTTTTTCAAACACATGATGCCGCTGCCACGCTCTTTATTTACTATAGTTTTTTACAGATTAGTAGTCTCGTACATAATATTATCTGAACTTTTAATAGTAATAATCTTGAGTTTTTATACTACTGGCATAACTTATAAAGGACCCACTTAAGGTCACACAACTTGTAGAAAAGACATTAATAATTTTTGTATCAAAGACAGCAAATATTATAGTATGTAAGTAAATTTATATACAAATTTAGAAGTATATTATAAATTCCATTATGCATTTTCGAATGCTGTTGAGATTGGCGTCTAATAAAATCTATTTTAAATTTTTTCTTTAAAAATCTACCTCATTGTGTTTTTTCTTTTTTTTTTTTGCAGGATCCTCTTGAAGCGGCGCTCTGTTGAGATTATCAAGCCAACATTAGCCAAGCCTGTACTATATAAATTAAAAGCGACAAATTAGTATTCAGAACTATGTAATTATTTAAACAATATGTGTCAGGAAGTATAATGACCATTAGTAGAACCATTGAGTCTAACCATAGCCTTAGGTATTCCGTGAAGCTATTTATGGAGTATCTAGACGACTAAAATGAAACGACAAATGTTATATTCCTGTGATTTATATTGACTATGACTTGACCGATAAGATAAGCTCGATCCTGACTACGACCGCTCCGCAGAGAATTGGTACATTCGAGATGTCAGGAAACCAGGCTCATGTCAGCAATTCATCATTATGTTTTTGTCACGCAAGCAAACGACCACGCCCGCCTCTTTAGTTCGTGTAACTGTATATAATGAGTTGTTTTTTGACTGGACTGGAGGCAGCGCCGTTTAATCATCTCGACATAATTGACCTTTACCGTGTAATTATTAATAAATCAGTGCCACATTATATAATGATACAATAGGGGGCGGATTTAACTTTAGTACGACCCACGAGCGTATTGTACTTCAAATGAGTGGACAATATCCTTGAATAATTTTGTTAAGTTGGCTAATGTCGACAGAAACATGAGCGCGGTCTCTGGCCAAGGGCATGGGTGGCCGCGTTTGCAAAAGCACTCCTACACGCAAGCTTCTAATTGTTCCACTGATATATAACATGCCATTCTATGAAAATGATCGTAACAACGCACTCAACTCAACTCAACGCACTACAAATGTTTTGCATTTCCGTCATAATAAACATAGATTATGGGGTAGACGATTGGATTGGATACATAGTTTTTATAAAAAAACTTTGCTATTGTTCATGGCACAAGTATATGTTGTAGGACCTTATAAATTGTCTACGTTATTTATATTTTATAGTAGGGTCCACGAAAAGCTATTAGTAGTTAGTCTGTGTCTACAGGCTGGCTAGCGATTACGATCGCGGACGAGTGAGGCGGAAGGATTCGCGCGCAGCAGCAGACAATGCGTAAGTACCTATGTAGCGTGCACACCGCACATCCGCGGAATATTTCATAGGAGAGTGTTCGCAATTAGAGGACGGGCAGAGGCGAGGCGACGCTATCGTGGCATCCGGCGCCGCGCTATCATGTGAGAGATCGCTCGATCGCCTGCCGCCGGCCGCCTGCACTTACCTCGACATACGACTACGATTGGAAATAATTATTACGGGGTACGTTCGTCTGACATTTGTAGAGCTCTTTCAAAAATCATATCGACCTCACAGATCGCGAAAGCTCGAGCACCGACGGTTTCAATCTGTAATTTGGGCACCCATTCGAGAGATAGCGGGTCATACGTTTGTTTCAAGATTCCGTTTGTGAAATGTATCGAGGTCACTCTTGTCTTTAACTTTTTTATTTTTCTGTAATCAATGCAACGGATGTGCTACTTACTATTTCATTCACATCGCCCGCTGATAAAAGATCAAATTTATGCTAAATTGTTCATAATAAGGCTCATATAAATTTGAGTTCCGCACCCAAATCCAACGTGATTTGGAATTTAAATTAGACACTAGGAATGACAGATCTAGGGGTGTAGTGAATGTAGCGTTAAAATTAAATATAATCATACAAATAGTTTCAGTAATCTGATAAATCGCAATTTTACGATTGCAGCGGCGTAGTTGGATCGCCCGGGGGTTGTCCATCAGTTACGGCTTGGGTTTAGCGGTGGCGTTTCCTAACTGTTGATAATTAAGAGTGGTCGCTTAATGACCATCGACGGTAACGGCTCGTGTGGTGTCCGCTTCCGCGCTACGCCCACCGTTGCTCCATCGTAACGCTACGCCGAACATACGGATACCGTGAGCTTACACATTAAATTTGATAAATGAATATCATTCTACAATAAGTATTCTACTTTTAAGATGGTAATCTCTTTGAGCTTATTTCTTTATTTCTATCTATAGTAATATAGTATGTAGCGTTAGCGTTACAATATTTTAACTCGGAGGGCGTGGTAGAAAGAAATGCTGTATATTATGCTGGTTTTCTACTTAATTCACAGTTTCATGAGAAAAAAATATGTTAGAAAATTCAGAAAACTGAAGCGAGATAATAAAGTTTTATCACTTGACAACAATTCCAGCATCACTGAACATCGTGTAAAGTATTGTTTGTTGGTAACTACAAAGATATTCAATTTATTTACACGTATTCTCACGTTCCATTTTACATTTTAACAGTAACATAGTAGATAGAACGTTTTAGATTATTTACAAAAGTATCTTCAACATGGGTTTCATTACTAAGCATTAGTCCGCAGAAGAGTACGTGACTGTGGCTCATAACTATGTGCATAAATCCTAATAGCTTTAATGTAGATCTGTAATACAACAAAACCTACGAGTGACTGACATTGAAAAATAAGTGACGAGTACCTCCGCGGGCGTAATTCAAATACAGATTAAATATTTATACCTCATCTATTTTTCTTCTTTTCGAATAGCTTCGTTCCGCATACAATAAATTCAATTTCGCATGTAAAGATGCTTACGTGATTACTCATTTGTGTATGGGTGGGCCGAATACTTAAAATTTACATTAAGGAAGATCATTCACGAATTTATTATTATAATTAATTTTAATAAACGAAGTTAGGAGTAGGTATTTATTAGGGTCGTTCAACTTTAAAGCTACATTTTCAAGTTTTAACGGCACAATAGCGATTTAATATTTTAAGTACCTGCAAATAGTTTCTACGTTTGGGTCGGTGCACGATGTTCGAGTAAGGTTGCATTCGTATTGTCTGGATTAGGCAAGGTGATTGTATACGTGAGGGCGACACAAATGTTTAGTGGATACGTAGAAGGGCAGGCGCCGCCACCGCGGCACGGTATCCACACGATTGTATTTGAACTATGCAGAGTTGAGTTATCGCCGTTCGTCCGTCGGGGCCTTTGGCTCCGCGCGGCACTTCCGCGACCGTCGCGTGTCCCCGCAGATATGAGCATGACGCCCGCGGTCCTTTTGATAATGCTAATGTTGTTGCGATACGCCGGTGAAACCCCAACCGATACTAGAATCACATACAATGACCGCACCGACTAAATGGACATCGAGCAATGGATGCGGATCCCGATAGAATATTTACTCGCCATCGATGGTATGATATTCATTCGTAGATACAGATAACACCGTTTGGTTACGAATAGCATATTGTTTAGCAATAGGAAGGTAATAAATTTATAAGGTAACACAAATCG
>MOOZ01000727.1:301156-312229 GCA_002930495.1 Cecropterus lyciades | reverse complement strand
TCATCATTCAGATTTCTGTCTGGCCGGGGATCGAACCCGGGACCCACTGCGTGTCAGACCGGTATGGTGACCGCTCCGCCACGCGGGTCGTCGGTATTTAGTTTCTTAATTTTCTTTATCTCTTTCTTTTTTATGTATTTATTAAAATTATAACATTTCTGGTTATATAAGCTAACTAAAAAGGACTTTACTTAAATACAATGAGTATTTCTTAATTGCCTTAAGCGGAAGATTATTTCTTCAACCAGATACAGGCTGAATTAATAATAATCGAGTCTAGACCCTCTTTGAATCGATACCGAGAAACTGGAATTAGCCAACCCAGCCCAGACCGCTAATTTTGGGTAGATATACATCTACACAGATAGCTGTGCTAATAGCCATCGATCGGGCCAGATATAGCCGACCAAACTAGATGTGACCAGAAATGGTCATGCATATTTTAACGTCTGAGAAAGTTTTTCCATCCCTGTCAATTAGACGCTTAAAATGAACATGCAAAAATTAGTATTTTGCTTATAGATAAAGCAAAACTCCTTGTAACGTTTTGCAAAGTTCAGATCATCGATCAGGGAGGTACCACCGCCACACCTACTTCCAGCTCACTTTCATATGAGGATCTTAATTTTCGAAGGCAACAATGAATCTTTAATTAACTTCCGATACAAGAAAACCCCTCTTCTACGTGAAGTTACTTACAGATCCATCGGTGGTAGTGACCATCTATCAGGTGGTCTGCATACTAGTTTGTTACTACAATCTTATTTAAAGCCGTTCTTTATGAAGCTGATTTTACATTTAACAAAAAAAAAGATGATTTTAGCGTAAAAATATCGTCCACATCGCTTCAGTAGTTTTTATTATTAGCTCTTAAATATAAAAAATTACAAAATGAGTGTTGAAATCTGAACGTATTGTGAAATTATAATCCGATATTTCCATTGAGTCAGTTGTAATAATATTCTAAAAATTACTTAGCTGTTAAAATGCAATTTTCTATAAGTAACCTTTAATATTTTGGTGTACACTATTTTTTAATGTGTTTATACCATCTGTCCTATTTTCGACATTTTCCTTCAAACAAAATCTTCATAATCTCGTCCTTTGACTTCGTCCGTTGTCAATTCACTGCTGGACATAGGTCTCCCCTAACCTTCGCCATTTTGAATGATCTTGAGCCATCTCAATCCAGCGGTTAGCTGCGGTCCTCGCCGTCTTGAGGTCATCAGTATAACTGGTCAGGGGACGACCTATACTCCTTTTGCCCAGACGTGATCTCCATTCGACCTGTTAATTTTACCAATGTTTCTGATTTCTGAAATCTCCAAGATATTCACATATTTTTTTTATAGGCCGTTAAAATTAATATTCACATCGGCTCTCTCATATGTCACCGGGACCTTTATATGCCCTATAAACTGCCGAATTTCAAATGTCTAGGTGATTCGGCATTTGATCCGGGTCAAAGGAACAGAATTTGCGGGCTGCAGTGAACGGTCTCGTAACTGGTCGTAAAGTACCCCGGGGTCCTTTCAATCCTTTTTTTTACGAGGGCACCCAAAGTTGTAATTTTATTTTTCTTTCCGATGTTCTTCGCAATTAATTGGGACCGTTCTCGTTCGAGGAGGTCTGATGGATTAAACACGGTTATTCCTCAGGCATCTCTTGTACTTGATAATGAGCAGCTTTCTTTACATAAACATTAGCATCAACGAAAATATTAAAATTAATTTTATATTATGGGTATCTATCTTCATCGTACTTGTGCTGATAAAAATGCTCAAAATCAGTCGTGATTTTGTACAATTTTATCCCTACAACAAATCTTTTCGTATTAGTGGCAATCAATATGTACATGTGAGAAGATACACAAAACTATCTTCAATGCAATCACTTAGCGATCGATCAGCCTAGCACTTAGCACTTCACCTACATTCTCGAGTGGTACCGTGATCACCACAAAATATATATTCTAATATATTTGTCGTGGCAACATTTGAGTTATAACTATCCGTAATGATATCCGAATCGTCAAATTTTAAATTTACCATTTCGTATTTCAAAAACAGATTTTCTTTTTCTTCCATTAACAATGGCAATAATTTTGAAATCAGATGTCAAAGGAAATTTTGTTATGTTAGAAATAGTTCGTTGTAACGACGGTCTATGTGGCGGTTACGACGCAGTCCCCTATTCTTGTATATTATAATTAGATGTCCACAAGTACAAGGGCTACTTACTTTCAAGTGGGCTGCTTGGTCAATTGCCACTTTTGCCGGTAAGATAAATAACGCTTTATAAACTCATAACCTCGTAGTGGGATTCGATGTGAAATAAGTTTCATACACGAAGATGAGCACACTAACACCCAGACCCAGAGCAGATGTTTTTATTACAAACACCAATTTCTAGCGCAGTCCGCGTCCGGTCCCGAAGCAGACCTTGCGTTTAGGTTCTCGGCTTACCTTCATATGACGTATCTATCTTAGTCCTCGGGAGTAAATCACCAATACCGTTTTGGAGATTATACGACCGGGAAATGCGTTCTTAGTATTTTGTACCTGTTTATTTCAGAAATGTCAAAGCAGAACTAACATTAATTGCCATTTGCAGAAATTGTAACGTTTACCGATAGGGTGTCGACTTTTTGCGCCACCTTGTATATATTAGACTTGGTGTAATGACCGCTCATAGGGGCTGTCAATAAGGGTTCTTGAATGGAAATAACTAATAACCATGTTCAGTGAACCATGACCCACCATGATATTTGGCATTCGTTTCAACCAACCATTTCCGACATTGACGGACAGACAAAAGGCATGTTATTGTTATGGAGATTCTATTTTTGTGGGTTACGCAAAACCTAAAAATAGCTTCAACCCAAAGTTGTTTTAGTCACTGATTGGGTTTTTTCGCATCGTTGATAGTTAACCAAAAAAAAACCGATTGCCATGCCACAAAAAGTAAAAAAAAAATGTGTTGGTTTAGTACATACACAGTACATCAGGAAGTTGGCGCTCAACATACTTCGCTAGTTGACAACGAAGAAACTATGTCCTATGAGTATATGAGCGCCAATCCTCTATTATTATCTAATTAAAAAAAGACGGAAAAACTGTCGTAGTATGTATTTATATACATATCTACAGAAGATCAATACGATTTCGCTGCATTTATTGAGGAATTCATCACAGGCTTCCTCGTCGTGCGGAGAATATTAAATACAGTCGAGTTTCAATCTTGTCCTTCTAGTTGAAAAAGACGCGACGAGCCTTCATGAAGGAAAAGTGTCTGTCAGTTCTACTGCATTAATCAAGCTTTTTGGTGGATTCCACTCAATTTAATGCACTTTTGGCGTCAGAATTGTTAGCGTTAAATGGATTTCAGAAGAATACCTATTTTTACGTTGTTTTGAGTGATAGCGAGTAAATAATAATTATTACGCTCTTTAGTCTAATCGAACTTCATGAAAAGATATGGTATGTGACTAGAACTGAAAAAACGGCTCGAAGGATCAAAATATTGAAGTTTTCACTTGTGATGGTTATTTTTAGATTTCTTTAAATGCAAAGACGTTAATAAATAATCATATTTAATAGATTACTATTACTTCGGTTCTGAATAAAACCAAATGCTCGTTATGTGAACGGTAGTAGGTAATCCGGTTCGAAGGATTAATAATCGTGTTTTTTTGTGACAGTCTTTAATTTTTACCTGAGTGAGTCAGGAAGGTCATACTAGGGGTAAATAAAACATTTATGTTTATAGATTGCATAAACATAAAAAAGGAATCAAAATAAATATATTTTAATGATTTACTTTCGAACGTTGAGTAAATTGCTATATTTTATGATGATGAACGTTACGGTTAGCGTAATTTAGCTCGCATAAACATTTATAAAGGCTGTAACTTATTTAAAAACTAATTACTTGCAGAATTATGAGCTCTAGTTGAACTCGGTGCGGCCAGTGAATTTATGGACGCAACTCTTCAACGACGTGAAACTGGTTTAATTAATTAAGTCAGAATTTTAGAACTTTTATCGGAATTTGTAACATCCTCAGAGCGATGGCACCAACTTTCCATGGAGCTATGTTAATACCTACATACCTTTCATTAGATTGAAGTAGCTAACGAGCATGCACTCCACCGAACGGTAAGTGGTCACTGCCACCCATGGACTTCTGTAAGCAATTTCCTATAAAAGAAGGGTTCTATCTGAAGTAGACCAAAAGTGACTGAAGTTAGTCTAAGACAATCAAGTCATAAAAGGCTGAATATTAAAACTGTCTGAAATTTTCGGCCTCGACGTATTCCACAAAGGCCAAAAGGCCTTTTCAACCATTCAGAAGCTTTACGTTTTAATGACGTGGCTGAAAGGGCTAGAAGGCGTGCAGCGGTCAAGCCTCAGGCTTTGAGTGTCGACACGGGCCGCTGTCAATAATATAAACCTTTTTGACGGACACTTATAGAAATACGACCAAGCCACAAAAGTTGCTTTAAACAGTATACCATGTATCGTATAGAATATAATAATGGTATTTTAAATGTCGTCGATTTCGTAGATATAGCAACAAAAACTAAGAATAAAAGAAACAAACTACAATAAATTATTTAATATTTTTTTACTTAACATAATTTTGGATTTGCATTAATAATAATTACTTAAAACCCTATAACTGTATACAATTTATATAAAAAATATATGAGTAAATAAAACAAACTTAACGAAAACTGTACAATCCAAAAGTAATATAAAATTAAAGATGAAATAAAGAGACCAAATCGTTGCCAAGAAATAAATGAGATCTATTTTACATGAGGACAAAAGAATTATGAGTGATGATTAGTTAAGTTTTATTAACATTTTTTTTTCAAAAACGTATCAAAAAAACATATTACGTAAATTATCCTAATTTATCTATAATCTACAATAATATGATTTTGTTAATGATTAAGTTGTAGGAAGAAAAAAGTACCCAGAAGGACACAAAACCAAATGCAGAATATTAAAAGATTTTTTTCAAAAGTCGCTCGAAGTACGTAAAAAGGGCTAAAGATCTCGTTTTTCCGTTCTCTCAAAGAGTTTTAATTACTTGGTCAAATGGGATTCAGGTAGCTTTGATGAAGCCATTAATGATCACGTCAGGACTTCGTCTTTTAAGGTAATTTTGAATGTCCATAATTCTCCTTTTCTTTAAAATCTAGGCTTACAATCATTTAAGTAATTTTGAAAAAGACTTTGTTAAAAAGCGTTAAATTTTAAATTACTTAAAACACAGGATATGCATCATATGACATTGTATTAAATTGTTCTTATTTGAAATATAATTTATTAGTCCCGGGGTTCCTCTCGCTCGGGTTATGTGCCACAGTAAAAAGTACCCTTTATGTTAATCCAAACTATAAACTATCTATGTGCCAAATTTAATCCAAATCAAATCAGTAGTTTTAGCGTCAAAGGGTAACAAATATACATCCTATATACACGCTTTTGCATTTAAAATATTAGTAAGATTATAATAACTGGAAACTGTAGATCATAAAAAACAATTAGGCTTCTGTGAAACTTTCTTTTTTTCTTGTACATTATAACTTTTTATATTGTTTACATTTAATTGTTCCGTAACTTTCACAAATCTATGCTTAAGTAAATATATATGGTGTCTATTTCAATAGAATTCAGATTTTTGTTATTTTGTTTAACGACTTCAGATTAATTAAAATTCAATAAAAAAAACAGCTGAAGGTGGTAGAACTCTTTGTGGTTCGACTCCGGAAGCACCACCGCCACACCTATTTCTGCCTAATAACAAGTTTAATGCGCTGCTGTGTTCTGGTATGAAGGGTGTGGTAAGGGAGACATACCTTTCCGAGGCATTCCATCTTAGTCCACAGGGGTAGCAACGCATCTGTGGCTAACCTAAAGTGAGACTTTGATCTTATCTAGGGTTGGTTACATGAGGTAGAGTCCATGGGCGGCAGCAGCCACTTACCATCAGTTGGGCTGCAGGCTCGTTTGCTATTTCCATATTATAAAAGAGCTAACACACGACTTTTTGTAAAATTTTCGAAAAGCTTTTTCTTAATCGGATCGAAATCATCGAGGCCGTTGGATCAAGGCTTCGTTGGAAATTCGAAAAGTTCACCAGAATTCAATAAATATCCGTCTCGCTGTAACTCCGGGGAATCGATTAATCAAAGGGTTTATCTTGAATTAAAATTAATCGATCGTAGTGGCGCACTGCATCAATTATGGCTTGAGGCAGAGCTGAATTTAGATGCTATCCTTAATCTTTCAAGACCATTATATAACTAGGAAAGGGAATATTTTTCTTCGCATGAATGCTTGGTCTTATGGATTTGAGGACGCCCCAATAGGTAATAATATCTTTTTATCTCGTTAACCAAAGTCAGCTGTCTACGCTAACAAATCTTAATGTCATAAATGCGAAACATTGTGAGGATTTCGATCATCAGATTTCTCTGAAATTTGGCATATTGTCATAAACTATCTGTATGATCGACTAGGATACTTATTACCGTGGTCGACGTGATCGATATATCGATAATATCGATAATAAACTATACTATATACTAGTCATTGTATAAGTAGAAGTTGTTTTAAGGTGGTAGAGCTCTTTGTGGTTCGACTCCGGAAGCACCACCGCCACACCTATTTCTGCCTAATAACAGCAGTGTTATCCGCTGTTGTGTTCTGGTCTGAAGTAAGGGAGACATACTTTTCCGAGGAATTCTATCTTAGTCCTCAGGGGTAGCAACGCATCTGTGGCTAACCTTAGGTGAAACTTTGATCTTACCTAGGGTTGACTACAGATGTCCATGGGCGACAGTAGCCACTTACCGTCAGGAGGACTGCTTGCTCGTTTGCTACTTCCATACTATAAAAAAAAGTAGCAGAAGGAATATTTTTCTTCGCATGAATGCTTGGTCTTATACATCTTTTCGTTTATCGCATAGTCGAAAATGACATGTCGAAACATTTCTTTATCTCGATTTAAAGATGGCCCAGTGAGAAATATCTTTAAAGAGACGTCAACCAAAAACTGTCTACAATAACAAATAGACCTAAGTTATACTTACTGTCTTACATAAGTGTAAGCAGTCCCACTAATCTTCAGACTTGCGTATACTAATAAGTGATTATTGATTCAGACAGAATAACTAGATGACTGCAATAAAATGTATTAAGATTTATCCATCATTCACGGATAGAAAGCCAAACAAAAAGACAGACAAAACATCATGACAAAGAGGATTCAATGTACCTTATTAAACATATATCGATTATCATCTTCACGTCACTTTTAGTTCTATGACTGGTATTTGCCTCTGTCAAAGTATTCCACAAAATTAGGTGCTACTGCCACGAACCTTCTTGCTAACATTGCTAGGTTAGGGAGCCAAAAATGGGTATAAATCTTCTTCCACTGAAAACAAATTCTACTACGTCCACAATATCCGTAACGCAGTTTCACGTTTCATTTCGCAAAACAAGACACACTCGCAAATTGGTTCTGTAACGGCTCTGATAAGCCTCGGGCGTTTGCGTCATGCAGTCAATGGGCGATATCTGATTTTGTTTTCACATTCTCGATAACTACGTCACTTTATGGCTTAAATTAGACTCATTAAATCCGTTAGCAACATGTTATTTTTAGTTGTTAGTTGTATTTTAATATTGAAGTATGTTAACGAGGCTTCGTGTATCATTGAAACATTTTAAACCATTGCGTTTTGTTGGTGAAAGTGATGTTTGTAGTCAAACAGTTACTTTGTTTGTTATTTTATTTTTGTGGCGTACTCCTCCGGAACTCTGGAACCTGAAACATAAAAATAATAAATATAAATTAGTAATCATTACGCTCACGCAGTGAACGCATGTGTCGCTTCTCGCTGTAAATACCTATTCGCTTGTACTCACGTATTCATTAGATTGTCATCCAAATTATATATACTAACTGTTTCATTGTGCTTCGGTACTAATCGGCATTATCGGTCGATACTATCGATCGGTTCTTTGGATCATCTGCATCATCACACACAAACGCCCAAATACCGCTTCAATTTTAATTATTGCCATTACCTGAAACTGTTACTATTAGTTTGTCGATATCTCAAGACTTGTATAGACCTAGTTTATTAATTATATTCCCACGGCTTCGTCCGCTTGGGTCACGTTTACCACGGTATTGAGTGTCCTATATGTTAATCCAGGTCATAAACTATCAGCGTGTCAACTTTTATCCAAAGCCGATTAGGAGATGTTACGTGAAAGAGTGACAAACATACATAAATCCATCCATCCTCGCAAACATTCGTCATTATAATATTAGTGAGATTTTGTATTGATTTTATTATCATTAGCTTAAACTATAACAACCTTGTCTATATCAAAAGTCAACAGATCTATTATTAAACATTTACTATCTATACGTGTTGTACCTATTTTGTACGTATCATTCTGTTTAAGTTAATCAATATCTTTATCTTTAGTGTATAACTTGTTTTTTGCGTTTTTATGTCACGAATGTCTTTCTTGGAGGTCATTCCGAGGAATAGCATGACTCAAACTAAAGGATATACATTATGAAGTAAAGTCTCATTCTTTCTGTTCTGATTATGAAGTCTCTGCAACTCAATTACAAATAGATATGATCGTATCTAGAATTATTTTAAAATATACGGAAAACCAAATTTTGAACCATATCCGTTATTTGGTTTTTATATCTATATTGATAACTATTTTATTGTATATAATATTGGAATAACTGTTACTGAGATCTTATGATATCCATAACGTATAATATCAATATGATATCCATTCGTTTTATTTTTTAATTTTAGAAAGTAATGAAAATCGAAGAAAGAGCGAATATAAGAGAACGATTTTAATTTTGCCTTTGATATATTGGTCTTACATTTGTAGTATTGAATCATATATTATGTTTTACAATTTTGATGTAGCAAACGAGCAGGTCGCTTCATTTGAAAGTGAACTGGACCCACACACACCCTTTCACTAAACGGAAAAACGCTTTACGCTGAAAATAAGAATATCAGTGTTACCTCCGCAGTCCAAGCATACTAGATCTACTACTTTCCTGATAATCCATGCAAGGGCGTTGGAGGGGGGGGGGGACATTATTTAAGGAGGAATATGCGCAGTTCTTTACATAATCTTAAAATTTTTTCATACTATGTCACAGTTTTGAAAAGTATTGATGCATTTTTTTTAAATTGTGACCGACCGCTCTTCTAGCTCCGAGTACCTGGTTACGCCCATGAAGCCATGTATACATATAATACATCAACGAAAACGGTGTTTAGTCATGGTACACGAGCAATTCTTTAGACCCAGACTCGTGTAAACGAAACTTACGTAAGAGAAAAACATTCTGAAGACCGAAGAAACCATACAATTGTTAATTCCGTCTGCAATCGATTCAAAGAGTTCATTGTACATGAATGCGAACCGTGCCACTCATTTGGGTCACGCCGGCTTCATTGTGACGGCTTTAAAAATGAATTCGCCCTGACAAGTGTCAAATTGATAATGAGGAAATGCAACGTGGAACGAATTGTTCTTAACTATATCTTTGTTCTAATTGAGTGGTGATTTGTTTTTCGTTCTAGTAATGGTTTTGTTTAAGTAGTTCAGTGTTCTGTAAATTTTGGTGTTATCAGTTATTTTCACCGACTGCAATGACATGAGGGTAATGTTTTGAGAGCGTATATATGTTTGTACGTGTGTATGTCCATTTCTTTGACAAGCGCCACAACTCGAACGGGTTGACGGATTGTAAAATATGAGATATCATTGGAATCGTTTTAGTTTGAAGAGTAGCTTTAGCTTTTAGGAGTAGGTTTTGGTGGTAGGCTAAATAGCAAACCGCCAAAGCCAAAACCGAAAAACCCGGCTCAAACATAGGGGATGTTTGTTATACTCAATACTTTTGGTGTTACACATTAACATCGCTTGCCTAGGACACAGATTCCAGGTCTCTTCAAATTTCTACAACATTTAAGCCTACGCATTCTAATTAAATATATTATGTGAGATTTTTAACAGTTTTCTAGCTTTTCTAGTAGTCAAAGTTAACTTTTGGTAGTTAATACAATTTGGTGATTTAATAATTACAATCGTAACGTTTCTGGTTTTTTTTTCTGATTCTTTTTTTTCTTATGACATAGATCAGTGGGTGAAAAAGATTAAATAACACTATATTTAATGTTTTTCACCCACTCATACACAGTCTTTCTCTCTATCACATACGCAAACACTTACTTATACACACACACGGTGTGTATAAGTATATATTTTGATGTGAAACATCTATAAGCGCACGTAAGCCTGAATGTTTGCGTTGCGATCGCCACAGCGTTTTAAGCGCCATCTGTTATATATTTTCGGAACTACTGAAGAAGTATCGAACAATACTGAACGGGCTGCGATCTTAGTTCGCCTTAGTGCGGGGAACTGTTCATAGATGGCGTTATTTTCATTATGTTATATATTTAGTTCCTGTCGCAATCTTGTCTTTTATGCATATTACTTGTACGAACACAATGTTTCACATCTGCCAGGCGTCCCGTGACGGATAATTTTATTGTTTTAACATAAACATCATCAGATAGTTTATTTACATTCCCACTCGTATTTGTTGTCTGGGTTGTTTACCCATAACAAAGGGGGACTCAGAGATAGTCTACCTATATGGGCTTGATCGATACTAAAATCTCTTTGTGTTCGCATCCCTTCAGACAAAGCTGAATTAAGACAAAAGAATACACAAACGCATACGGGAGAAACAATAGCCGTCATAGACAAAGTGGAACCGATGGTGCGTAATAGAGTTATTGTCTATTAGTATCATATGGCAAGTAGCAATATACATATACATATATACGTGCGTACTTGTTAAAACTTTATTCATTCAACGAGAAAAGGATAGTCATCTTGACTACGTAATGAGGCTTTTGATTGAATTAAGGTAAATAGTCCTTGGCTTTGTCAGCTATTTTGAATTTTGATTTTCTCCTCTTTCTTG
>MOOZ01000727.1:267943-283665 GCA_002930495.1 Cecropterus lyciades | reverse complement strand
ATTTTAATTAAACTTTTCTCATTTGTACAGTACATGCACAACAATACCATATCTAACAGATAAAAGTTCGCAGACCGATTTTAATTTAACTAGTTTTGATAGCGATCGGCTTACTGCAAGAGGTACTGAAATTCAGAGATGCTAGATAAGTGAGTCTGTATTATTTTATTGAGACGCCGTTATTAAGATAATTTCAACCGTGAAATGTTAAAAAATATAAGTATCTTAATTATATAAATTTAAAATTAAGCTAATATGCAGTATACTTCTAAATAATATATGTATATAGCCTATCTGGCCAATAAAAAATCGTTATAAAGTTCCATCAAAATCTGTTCAGTCATTTTTTGTATTGTTGTCCAATAAGCATTATTCTAAATACGAACAAATAACAGGTATTTTATAATCACAGATGGAAAATATATCTATTTTTGTTTATATCGTAGGTGCACAACTACATATACTATATAATACCTACCTATATATTTCAAGATGTTACGGGTAACGAAATGTAGTTTTTGAACTAGTGCTTGTCAACGGTTCCTCCCCGCCACCAGTTTCGCCGTGACCACGATCCATGTAACTGGGTCGAAATATCAGCAAAAAGAAATTCAAAACCGCATATCGTGAGTAACATATTAAAATGTGTCAATTCGCGATAGTATTAGTCTAAATTCATATACCCTATATATGTCTATATAGGTTTTGCTACATAATATTTAAAAATTAATGATTTCTTGTTTTTAATGGCAATTTTGAACCCGGGACCACGTGGTCACATCGTTAGAAAATATACCGGTACCGGGCTAAGTGGGTTCGAACACACCTGCCTAACGCCGACACGGCCTGCCACTGGCCACATGGCGCCATTATACTCAGGTGTCTACTTGGTAGCCAGCGGTGTTAAATGCCACTTGAGTGTGGATGCCTTCCCTTATTTTGCTACCTAGTTTCGACCTGAGGCTTCCGACAACTGTGCCTTTATTGTAACAAGTTTATTACAGGGTAGGGCCAAAAATAAACGTGCAATGTATTTTACAATGTATGATTGTATTGAAAAAACGTAATAAACTTGTACTAAGGGCGCAGCATGTCTGGTGCTTAATGTTTTAAATCGAATTTTGCAGGTTTCCGTATAATGGGAAGGGTACCTTTATTAATGGCATTAATAAGAAAAAAAAATATTATGCTTAGAAATAAATCTTTTAATTTTTAATCAAAGGTGAAATATCGTACTGTGAGAACGAAAGGAATCGAACTCAAAATTTCGGAAAATTCTATTAATTAGAAATTACTCCAAATGATTAAGTCTAATGTAAAGCGAAATAAAAATGACAATTTCGTGCTAGAACCATCAACAAATATAAATGTTACGTTCCTTTACTACCCGCGCGCTTTAAGAAATTCCCCAAAATGCGAACACGATCTTGTTATTTCCAAAAAATGAAATTTCGCTTTAGATCTATTTTAATCTCACCGTGCGATGTATTGTAAACTTGTGAAGGCTCAAATAATCTAAAAAAAAATTAACAAAAAATAGAAACCGACTTCTATACCACAAAAAAGCAAAAAATCTATGTACAAATCCATATCCTATTATTTTAGAAAATAAAAAATATGTCAAAATCGGTTCATCCGGTCGAAAGTATCGAAGGTTCAAACATAAAAAAATAAAGTCGAATTGAGAACCTCCTCCTTTTTTGGAAGTCAGTTAAAAATCTGTTCAAAGTGCCGAATATTAATAATTTTTTTTAATATTTTTTATAAAAAAATATAGTTCGAGCGGGGTACCACTGGCATACCAATAGTTTCGATAAGCGGTTCTTGTGTCTTGAAAAAAGAGTAAAATTGCCAGCTCACTTACATATGGACAACACTTTAGTTCTCGGGAGTAACAACGCATCTGTGATTGACTCCAGATAGCACTTCTGTTCCATATCATTCACTTAGACGTGTCCATGAGCAACTTAACAGCAGATGAACGGTTCGTTTGCTACTTTGAAAGTAAATCAGGAAAAAAAAGGATGCAAATTTACTAACAAATTGTGAACATAATAATCCACTAAGTCTCCTCAACTGTAACAGTTGAGGCGACTTAGTGGATTATTACGTTGGCTACAGTAGCCATACTAAGTTACTGTTGCCCAGTGAACGTAGCCTACTCTATTTCGTCGCCGATTCAAGGTTATACAGAAATCACCGTGCATTTTGTCATTCGACATTCTTGTTATCTTATTGCTTTTTCGTCTTATTTCCCATTCCGATTCTATTACTTGTGATCGTTTTGTCGTTATTATCACTTTCAAGTAATTTGTATTAAAAAAATGTTTTCAATGTTGTAATTTTATTGAACAAAACTCAGTTTTGTATTTTGATGTACCTGATATTTATTCATTGTGTTTTAGAGAAACAGAAATAACGGCTTCAACTCAGCATTTCAACTCCGTTTTAACTTAAAACTTTCTTTAGTCTGTAACAGAAATAACTAAATTTGACGTAGTAAACACAATTTATAAGTACTTATCTACGCATCTATTTCAAGTTATGTGAATGAGACAGACGACTATTAAGAATTTCCGAGCGATCATAATAAGTACTTGACGAACGTAAACAACCATATGTATATATAAGTAGCTATTTATCAATGTAGATAACAAAACAACGCAGGTACAGACGAGACACCGAAATGGCAACAAACATCAAACGATCAATCTATATACTACCAAGACTCAGCAACAAGTCAACGCTCGCGCTGGCAACGCCGCGGCGAAAGTAGCGAGCTGGCAACGCCGCGTGATCGATACGGGGCCGACCCTACAGCGAACTTGAGCTATTCGATGTAGCTATGTATAATTTGTTTACGTACACGTGATGTAGTTGTAGCTTCCAGTGTGATGCGTTACACGCGGTAAATAGATTACTGTAGGTATTATTTACACTAGCGAATTACTTTGTGTGTTTATAGTTAGGGAATTCATTTTAAAGGTCTGTTGCGTTGAGAAGTTTGAAATGAAAATATTAAAACATTTGTGTACGATTTTCTAGTGAATCCATCGACGTCTTTTCGAGTTTTCCGTAAACAAACATTGTAATTTTTATGCCAAAATATATGCGCAACTCACACATGGCAGAAGTGAAACTTCTAAAAAGAAGCCTACGAGAAATGATAATAAATTAATATATAAAATATTGTGTAACGTATTCTACCTCATTCTCTCGCCGAGTTAAAAAACGATTCTAAACAAGTGTTTTGAAAGCAATAGTTTATCGATAAACTTATCGGAGTCCTTCCAACTTAGTTCTCAGAGGTAGCAACGCATTTGTGGCCAACCTCAGGACCAGTGCTTCCAGATCGTAATAAAAATAGTGTTTTCTAGTAAGAAATATTTATTTTGTACAAATTACAGTAAATGACATTTTAAATACTTTGAAGGTAAATTTACGTTGACGAAAAAAAGCCATCTACTTTGACAACTTTCTGTGCAATCGCAATGTGCACCGGACGACCAAAAAAAGTCTATTCTCGATCTAATTTCGAAATAAAAATTTACTGTATACTGTAATGAACCATTTCCGTTTAAAGTAAAAAGTTGAAAATACAGTAAATTTACTGTAATTACAGTGGATCTGGCAGCACTGCTCAGGACTGTGATTTTCTCTGGAGTTGTTTACAGTCCATGGGCGGCAGTGGTTACTTACCATTGAGTGAACGGCATGCTCGTCGACAACTTCTTAAATGACATTAACGTATAAGCATCAATGACCTTATATCTTCTAGTTGTCTGCTCGTTTTCAAATTCTTATTGTACCTACAACTTGTACGCTTATTTCTTGCGTTTCGGTGGAAGTTGACGGTAGTGTCTTATTGTATTGGCTTAGTATCGTATGAGACGTTTTTTATCCATTTTAATCCTAGGGTGTTCTTGGCAGTGACCATTTATGCTTCTTGATTCTTTTTCTTAAAAGAGCGCGCCTTGGAGTGCGAGTCGGACTCGCGCTGCAATGGTTCCGTACCATTATCTATAAAAAGACGCCAAACAAATTATGATAGTTATTTATATAGGAGCCCCCAATAAATATTTATTCTATTCTGTTTTTACTATTTATTGTTATAACGGCGACGGAAAAGCATAATCTGCGAAAACTTCAACTGTCTAGATATCAAGGTTCATAGATACATTCTGGTGACAGGCGGTCAGCGGAGTTTTAGTAATATGTCCCGTTTATACATTTTGCGTAAGGAGCCCTAAAGAAAACTTAAGTTTAGACTTTTCTAGTTTAGACGTTTCCACGCCTCACTGTTTCTAGATATACGACAAACGATGAAAAATTATTGCATAGTTAATTCCGCGCGCATGCAACAATAGTATATTAATCATTCAGAGCTATTTCTGTCATTGTAATGAAAGGTTACAATAAAATGGTCTAATCACACTTCAACCCATTCAACCGTACAATAATTGTGACTGCGCTATATAATAATAGATAATAAGTGTATCAGGGTTAACCATAGACATACACAAATGTATAGATAGCGCCTACGGAATTTTTATGATAAATTTTATAGTTGCCAATGCATCGTCGGCTTTGAACGAGAGCTCTTTTTGCATTTTTCTCGAGTTTCTTTGACCTCTTTTGTCATAGCGCCCCGGGAATACCTCGGGAGGAAGTTCATTCGACATCTTCCACGTTTCTGATAAAAATGTATTGATGTTTTAAGTTATACATATATACAGAAAACACGTACGCACACACAGACTCAAACCCATTAAAATAGGGACGTGCAAAAAGATAACAAATGACCTTGCTGAGCAAATCTTTATTAAAAAGGTGTCTCAGAGACAATCACAATACAAACATTAAAATTAATCACACTGAACGTCCATGATGAATGGTGCAGCCATTTTCTTTTGTCCTCCTTATTCGTTAATAGTATCTAATCAGATTCAGCGTCCGGATGATCCACTTTAATTTTACTTAAAATAACATTATGTCTTATATTCGTGACTAGCCTCAAAACTTCACTGCGAAATTCTAATTTTTGGTCTAAATTAAACGCCCTGACCGCTGGTAACATTGATTCGAAAAACGATCTGTCCTCGTCTTCGATTTGGAAGCTGCAGCTCGGATCGTAGGGCTTTAAGTCTATGATTTCTTTATTGTTACGTCTCCTTTTTGTATTGTCAGCTGATATTTCATCCGTGTCACTCGGCCACGTACTGCTATCGTTGTTGGGTTCGAAGCGCTTCTTAGGTTGCTGCAAGGCATCATCTTCGCTTGCTTCGTTCTCCTGGTCGTCTTCGTCCGACGAGAAGGTTACTGGATTGTATAGATTGTTGAGGAATGCGAGGTGGCGTGCGTACATGTAGCCTCGCTTGGGTCCCCGTCGCCGTTTTCTCTGCCTGACGTACGAGTCGCGGATGTTACGCCATTTGCTGTGCAGTTTCCGATCTGGTGACAAAGATGATTAATGAGTTGTTAATGAAAATTTGTATCTAGAATGCGTGCACCTTGTTCGATTAGTCGAAAAATTTTGTACGTATTTCGGACGTCGCTTCAATTGGTATTGTTACTTTTTAATTAATTCAATCAACAAAGTACCTTGATTATGCTTTTGAGTTTAAGACCGATATGATCGAGTTTAGTATCTTGAGAAGCTTACATTGAAATCATTATTAAACATCCGAGTTAACGATTTCAATCAAAAGTATGGACACTTTAAATTATTACGCCAAAAAATACCATCATATTCTTATCTAAAAATAGCAGATTATAGATTGTTGGTTGCCGAGCGACAATGTGTTGATAACATCAGTTAAGTAAACAGAGGTATTGAACTTAGTAGCGACCTTGAGCTTCTTATGAATATTAAATAAAATGTAATGTTTATGTCTTTATGTGTATTTAAGAAGTATACTTAATTATCCTTTCTTAATCAGCTATTAAAACAAGTATGTATTGCAGCAGGTGTGAATGTTTTTCTGGAATAAGATAACCTAGGTCGAGATAATAAAAGTCTATTGGAATGTTAACTTTACAGAAATCTTGATTATTTTGGCTGCTTCGCATGGAGTCTTGCAAGTTTTTGGTTTATATTGGGATTTTCATGACGGTATTTCCAATGCTCCGATATTTTGAAGTTCAAATCTATAATCGATTCTCCATGAAGTTGACAAAGATGTGTGATCTACCAACACGCATATATCCTTCATGGTTGCGCTATCTCCTAAAATCTCGTTCTGAGAGAAGATTTTTGTTGAATATCAAGATAATTTAAGTAAAATAATTTGATGGAAAAGTAGACAAAAATCCCATAGTTTTTTTTATCGTTTGGAAGTAGCAAACGAGCATGCAGCCCATTTGATGGTAAGTGGCTACTGCCGCCCATGGACATCTGTAATCAACCGTAGGTAAGATCAAAATCTCACCTAATAAAATAATCTAAGGTTAGCCACAGATGCGTTGCCACACCTGAGGACTGAGATGGAATGCCTCAGAAAAGTATGTCTCCCTTACCTCACCCTTCAAACCAGAACACAACAGCCCATGCTGTTATAACGCAGAAATAGGTGTGGCGGTGGTGCTTCCGGAGTCGAACCACAAAGAGTTCTACAACCATCAAAATTATTATCTCTATTAATCAAAATAATTATCATTAATTATTGTATTTTATTCTGTACTACTTATCATTGTTGGGTGGCTTCCCATAGTTGTGCACTGGGTAGTGACCATGAGCTCACAATAACTGCGTGGTTAGCATTTTCAGATAAGTTGAAATCACATGATTTATATTGGATAACTTATCTATATCTATTATTTTATTTTATATTATTATAAAGCTGAAGAGTTTGTTTGGCTGAACGCGCTAATCTCAGGAACAACTGACTCGAATTGAAAAAATATTTTTCTGTTGAACAGTCTATTTATTGCGGATGGCTGTAGGCTATATAACATCACGCTATGATTCTATGTTTGCTTTTTACTTACGTAGTTGTGGGTAAAACCGCGTGGCAAGTACATTATGAGAACACTTTTAAAGGACTTAAAAACACGTATTAAATAAATTATAGTTTACAAAAACTCCCACCGCCCTCCCACATTAAATCACAAGATCACTTCGCGTCTGTGATGGAAGATAGCACAGTATTTTAAATTCTTATCTTAATAGACTTAGTTGTAATATTCGACTTCCAAACAACCAAGATAACTGATAAATGCAAAAAATCATGATGTTATTCTACACATTTTAAATTCCAAACTATTGGTTCAGAATAATAGATGAATAATAATAACGCGTTCTGTGTATAGTTCTTACAGCCCCAAACAAGGATATTCTTTTGGGTCGTGGGTGCCCTGGACTCAGACGAATACACAAACCAGGACAGAAATCTGAATTCATCATTTAGATATCTGGTTAACCTGATCCGAAAACTTCTACGTCTTAAATCAGCAGTGACCTTTCCTTCACGTAGTCAGTCTATTGTAAAGTTACATTAATTCTAATTAAATAATAAAAAATATTACTGTTTAATAAAAAAAAAACTTAAAAGCCTGGAATTCGGGTTTTAATTTTGGCCGTATCTTTGCTAAATTAGAAGGAATCAAATAAAAAAAAAGCATTAGGCGCGAAATGTGACAGAGAAGGCGTCTTAATGTTCTTTTTTGTGAAAAGTGTACAAAAATAACATAATTACTTTTAGTCTGAGCGAATTTAAGACTAATTGAAGATACTCTTACTCTATATACATTCATTATCGACGAAATACTTACACACATCCATTTTCTCCAACTCCGGCAAACTATCGAAATCAGATATGAACTTCCTCGCGATCTCCTCCCAGGCCGCCTGCTTCTTGCTCTTGTACCTGTTCTCCTGGCAGTTGAGGTCCCATATCACCGGGTGAGTCTGGACCTCCGCTATGAACACCTCGACGTCCAGGCTGTAGGTGCTTGCGTCGGTGCGAAGTTTGCTCATGTTGATCAATATGTGTTACGCGGCAGTTGGCTGAGATGAGTTTATTTCCATTCTATATTGAGAACTATGAGTTCTTAGGGTTACGATTTTTAAATTGTACGTCTAGGTTTTTCGTAGCTCCATAAATTTTATGTAAACTGGTTTTGGATGGAATTGCTAATTTTGGACAACACTGTGATGTGATCTTTTGAAGGTATTCGTGCAAAACAAAGTTATTATAGTCAATACCTATGCGTTTTTTACTTTAGCAATGTTCAACAAAACGGCTGCGCTTATTTCCTTCCAATTTGGACTTGAAACACCACCATGCGAATCCGATATTCTCGTTATCTGTGCCAAAAATGTAAATTAGTCCTTCTCGATCGTTTCCCTTGGAATTTGTACGACGAGATCACAATTTTTTTCTTGTTTACGTGTTAAAATACGCGTTTTGTATAGAACCGTTAGCCGAGCGCCGCGGACGGGCGGTTCGCGTGGAGTGGAGTACGCGCGGCAGCCGGCCGCGGCCGCAGCGGTTACGCTCGTCGGGGTGGCAACGCGCGGAGCGGCAACGTCGCAGCGTGGCTGACGGGCTGACAACGCCGCCTCGTAGTGCGGAGCGGCAACGTCGCGCCGCGTGCGGATTGTAGACACGGCCACGTTTTTTGCTGGGAAAAGTATGAAATTGTAGAAAATAAAAATAAAATGTTTTCACGACAACCTACAGTATGGCTATGGCTTTGTACAGATTTGTATGAACTAAATAATTGTCTATAGAACTTTATTTAGGTGCAGAACTGACAGCAATTCCTACTTGTCTTATTATTGTTCTGCGCCTCTGTCATTAACGGTACTTACAACGGACGATCACACTTAGCTACCTGCTATACAAATATACATTTTATTTTACTAAAATTATTCAATCCGTGCACGAAAACAAATAATGGTGAATGCTTAAAATTGTATTTTTTTATTTTTAAATCGTAATTCAAATATCCTTTCACGGAAGTAAGCAATGAACTTTGTAGGAATAAAAGAACTTGCACGCCTTTGTTTTCTGAATATTTTAGTCGAGGGAAAATGATTAACAAAAGTTTTCCATCGTTCCCAAGCACATTCTAACATTGATGGTTGTAGGTCTAACGATTTTACGTTCCTAGCAGTCATATTTGATAACTGAGCTTTCAATACATACCATAGACACAGATTTTTTCACTATATCTATGGTATAAATACCAGTGTATATAATAAACATAAACATAACATAAACGCTTTTTACAATCATAGCCCCCACAGCAGGATTTTCTCCTGTCGTGGGTGCCATGGACACACAAAAACGTATACACAAACACTCAGACTCAGAACAGAAATCTAAACTCAT
The DNA here is from genome assembly GCA_002930495.1 of Cecropterus lyciades. Taxonomy (NCBI): domain Eukaryota; kingdom Metazoa; phylum Arthropoda; class Insecta; order Lepidoptera; family Hesperiidae; genus Cecropterus; species Cecropterus lyciades. Next base: position 274,330 of record MOOZ01000727.1, on the reverse strand, counting down.
CATTTAGACGTCTGCCTGGCTGGGGATCAAACCCACTGCGTGGCAGACCAGTATGATGACCGCCACGCGGGTCGTCATTATTGAGAACGCATACATATATTTTTTAAATCTGTATCCGTTCATCTGCTCAGTAGGCTACTTCAATCCAGTCCGTTATTAGCTGTCTCTGAGACATACATATATATATTCATTTTTGTTGGAATTATTTTAATTATAATTATCAAATATTAACAAATAGCCTAAGAGGTGGTAGAATTATTTGTGGTTTGAATCTGGAGACCATCATCACAGCTATTTCTGTCTGTACAGTAATGTTACGCTGCTGTGTTCTGGTCTGGATGGTATGGTAAGAAACATACTTAACTGAGGGGTTCCAACTTAGTCGGTGAGGTAGCAACGCATCTGTGACTAACCTCAGGTAAGACCTTGTTTTTATCTAAAACTAGCTGAAGAACCGATGTTTCTCTACGGGACATAAAAATAGTCGCCATCTTTAAATAGTGCAAAATATCGAAAACAAGTAGCCTATAAGTTGACCGGATAAATAAACTACTTACATCTCTGCAAATCATGTAAATCGGCGGACCAGCGGTTCTTGCCTGATTGAGTAACAAACAGCCACACACTATCTCATTTTTATATATTAGTATAGATATGTATTAAGTGATTAAGTGTTCATGGACACCAGTGGCTGCTTTCCTTCAGGTAGACTGCATGCTCGTTTGCTACTTTAGTACAAAAAATCGGCCAAGTTCGAGTCGGACTCGCAGGCGAAGTGTTCCGTAATATTATCAATAATAAAGTTATATCATAATAGAGTTGAACAGTTTTCCCAACTACCAACATAAGTTTGTTTTTCATAGTGTTTGCGTTAATTACAAAGTTATGTTATTCGATTTTTGAAAAAGTGCTATATCTCAAAAACTGTCAACCGTATCTTGTTCGAATTCGAACCAATTTTCGACGAAAGTTTTCCTTGATATCTACAACATATGTTTTATCCAGATTATTCACTCTCTTAGTTTAAAGTTAGAGCACACATTTTACCGTTTTGAAAGGGCTTATACACACCAGTTATAAACAACCGTGTAGGTGAGATGAATGATGAATGGCGAGCAGCCCCCAAATTTAATATTTTATTTTTTTTGGACATAATTCGGAAAGCGGTTTACATACACTGACCTACCAAGTTTTAACTCTGTAGTCCTAATAGTTTTCGAATGAAGTGGCTGTGACAAACGGACAGACAGACATGACGAATCTATAAGGGTTCCGACTTTTGCCATTTGGCTACGAAACCTTAAAAATAGTGTTGACACTTAAACACTACTGATTCGTATACTAATCAGGCTAAGATAAGATCTGCGGAGTTGCGTAAGATCTGCGTACAACCTTGAGTGACATTGACGCGTCCTCATTTGAAGCTCTTTGATCTTGAAACTTTTTACTTCTAACTTACAATTATTACAGCACGCGTTTAAAATAGCTAGTTGCTCTCATAGGTCGAAATTCGGTAATGTCACCTAAATAAAAACAACATGATATTCATCGAAATGTATACAGAATTTTTAATATATTATATTTTGTTTTTTAATAACATATCGTCGTATAAGTTCTAGCACCGCGTAAGTCATTTTTGGAATATTTTTTGGAGAGACAAAAACCGAATAATTTTACATAGGCGGAACTAAAGTTCCATTTTGTACTTTTAATTTTCCATAACTTAAGGGTATTATTGTGTCGTACCTTGATTCTGTTTGGACAAAACGACGCGTATCGATTCCAATGACGATGATTTTCAAAATTTTATTACCGCCAATAAATGACTTACACGATGCTAGAACTTAAACGACGATATATAATTTGAAAACAGCTTTTATCTACAAAGCTTTTATACGTATTTTCGGTTTGTGGAATTATATTCGAGCTATTTGAAAAACACCCAATGTAGGGAAATGAAATTTAATTGACTAGGCTGCATTCGTAATACCGCCATTTTTGTTATATTGTTGACATTGTCAGTTATATAAACAGTGACTATTATATATTAATAAATAAGTAAAAAAAAACGTCAACAATACCATAAATCCGTAAAACCTTAACATAGAGCAGGTTTGGATCCTGAATTATGTACAAATCCGCGGGATGAGAGTATAGGGTAGCCAACCCTTACCGGTTGGCTACCCTATAACGACCCCTTGCTGATTAACGATTTATACTCCAACTATACCAAATTTGGAATATTGAGAAAATGTTTGCTTTTATGAATAGTTGTCAAATGTTTACCAGGTAGAACTAGTATGGTTAGTTCGGGGAGGTATCACCGTCACACTAGTTTCTAGCCTTAAACAATATTGATTCTGTGTAAGGGTGTGGTTGCCTCTTTCACATGAGGCAAATATCTTAGCCCTCGGGAGTAGTAAGTGACTAACCTACATGCTCAGTAGCGAAATAAAAAACAAACGATTAAAATTGTTTTAAAAAACGCTGAACACTCATAGTCTTATCCTAGGATTTTAGGTAACTGTCATACGAGCAATGCATCTTCCAGGCTAGAGAGAAATCGATCTATCAGTCAGGAAAGCACACAAAGATATAAATTTTTGCATGAATGACGTCGAACCCAGTCTTCCACGTGGCTTATGGTAAACGTGTTATTCGTTCGTGTATTAGTTTAAAAAACCATAAAAAAATCTTACTAATATTATATGGCGAAAGTGAGGATGTATGTGTCTTTGTGAAAGAGTTCACGCAAAATACGTAAAAGTCGGATTTAGCACAAATTTGACACACAAATAGAGTTTGATCAAACATGCATTCACACATGGGATACTTATTACCGGGGTGAGTAATAAGTAATAACATCATTGATCTTATTTTATAAGTGCTGATGCTTATTTTATAAGTCCTCTGCGGAATTTTGAGTTACATATATGTATGTATATCTATTGCATCGACCTTTAAAAGGTTGACGCGATTCTTTTTACAATATAAAGGGGTAATAAATAAAAGAAACAATGTCCGTGGGTATTTCAAAAAAGGAATTGCAATGATTCTATTTTTAAACACCATAGGTTAAACTCACCTTTTTTACTTCGAACCTGTAACCTGGCGAGGTTAATCTATTTTTAAACGCTTTATTATCCCATTGATTTATATATAACCAGTAACATTATTGCATTTTAAACTCTAAACGTAAAATTAATATTACGTAGCCGCACATTATATTCCGCTTATAAAGTTGTATCAAAATGTCTTCCCAGCGTCAAATGGTCTGCCTGGCTGAGCTGACTGTCATTTGCCTCTCAAATTTGTTTAGAAAAAAATAGAAATTTACATTCCCGCGCATTTACATGTATTCTTTATTCAATAAGCGTCGCGCGGCGTTGTCAGCTCGAACCCGGTGCGACGTTGCCGCTCCGTCGCATTGTTTTTCTTCGTACAGTAAAAACATTTTTGATGCATTTTTCGTGTACCGTAAAACAACTATGGACGTTTTAGTTTTGATATATTTATATATATAGTTTAGTTAATATACTTTAAGTTTTAAACTTTAAATTTTTTTTCGTAAAGTATTTGAACGATGCGAGTAAGGAATATATATGTATTTGAGTTATATTTTATATGCTCATTTAGTAGCATTGAGATATTATATTCCTTCTACCACGATTTTATAATTTAATTAGTAACAAGTTAATTCGATTATTATAAAAGATTTCTTCTTCAAAGGCATGGTTAGGGCTTTACAGCTGATGTCTTGGGGTGTTCCATTTTGATATTCAGGATCAAACCATTCATCGATTTCAGCTAAATACTTATCCATATACTATCACTTTTTCGATGCCTTCCAAGCTACCTGAGGGTCATGAAACATGATCTCAGTGCTGCAAGCGTCAGAGATGAGCGAATTTCGCTACAATTTGCGCGAAATTTCGAGGCCTTAAGAACGGATACTTGCAGCGCAGTGGTATAAGCGAAACTTAGAAATCGATTCAGTAATCATTGCAACCCATATTCGGACATCTTATTTCGTATATACTAAACTTATACAAGCTATGACGTAAAATCGTTATCGTGATTCAGATAAAGGGCTACAGCGCCATCTAGTTGTAGCGCCGACAACTGCTTTCGAAACGCATTTTCGTTTCATCGAGATTCAAATCAGAACCATTCTAAAGGAGTTTCATTTCAAAACGCTTACAGCAAATGTTTCGTGGCCTCGAGTTAATCTTTGTTACTAGCAATTAGTGTCCGACCGAAGCTTCGGTTTCGGCCACCTTCGGCCAAAGGAACCACCATCTTCTTCTTCGTCTTCGGGTTCAGCTAAAAATCGAGTTTCGGTCGGACACTACTAGCAATGCATCTATCCATGTTATATCGTTTTTAACAAACTTCCAAAAAGAAGGAGGTTCTCGATTTGTCTGTTTTTATATGTTTGTGATTACATCGAAAATTGTGGATAAAATGAACTGATTTTGACCATTTTTTTGTTTATTTGAAAGCTGGTGCTTCCCGGTGGGTCCCATTTTAGTTTGGTTCAGTTTTGACAAGGCCATCCATGAGAAAAACGTAAAAGTCTTGAATTATCAATACATATGTTTGCGACAAATGGACGAATAACTCAGCTTCTACTGATCCGATTCTCATGAAACTTAAAATTAACATTAGGTATTTAGGATGACCTAATTTAATGAAAAATACGACCTTCTACTCTTTGATCCTGATGCTGTAGAGGCACTGCTAGCCAAAACCAAATAAGTTAGTTATTGGTGCTTACGAATATATAATAAGCACTGAGCAGAGACATACTATAAAATATTTGACCTTCAGCTCCTCAACCCAGATGATGCAGGGGTACTTCGAACCTAGACCATAGAAGTAGGCCATTTGGTGCTTACGTATATGCTGTAAGATTACTATGCATACATAGGTCTGAAGTCGGCGCTCATCTACTTGTAGCACAAAGATTCGTCGTTGTAATCTCCCAAAATATGTTGAGCGCCGACATCGGGACTATGTATTATGTACTGTGTATGTAAGAAACCAACATATATTCAAATTATTTTTTTTTACTTTTTTTGTGGGATAGAAGTCGGTTTCTATTTTGTGTTTATTTTTTTTATCATTGGATGAACATGTTCAGTGACCACTTAATTTCATGTGGGTGGCACGTTCATTCTGTTAACAAAAAAATTAAATAAAAATATCAGTGACAATCCACACAAAGAGATACAAAATTTAATGGCCTAACTGTACATTTTAAAGTGTAAACTGTGGTCACCGTCTTATTTGCGTTGCCTCGGAAACATAAAGTTAACGCCTGTAACAGTTCTTCGAAACTGTTCCGTATAGTATTTATTGCTTTACAGTCTAGCAATATTGTTTAATGTTTAACGAATCGATTACTACGTTTGTGGAAAGCCACTTAGTATAATAACATAAGTATAGTGTATAACTTGATGATGTACATAAGTTGGAATATTAGTGGTTGAACTTAGGACATAAGATTGCTATTAGATATATAGATATACTATTCTCAAGATAGAACCAGTGTAGTTCGACCGGGGAAGTACCACCGCCACACCTATTTCTAGCGTGTTAGTTCTTGCGTGAGGTGGAAAGGGATGGTTGCCGGCTCACTTATATATGAGACCATATCTGGCCTACGTAACGTATCTGTGTGACTCTGATAGAACTTCTGTTCTATTTGAAGTTAGTTACAGATGTCCATGGACTGCATTTGTTCCTATCAGGTAGACTGCATGCTCGTCTGTTACTTCAACATTATAACAAAAAATAACAATATTATGATATTGAACAAAAATTACAATATTACGATATTGAACAAAATGACAATGACATTTGAATAATCTCATTTGGATTTTGTAAGTTTAACTAAAATAACCTTTATTTTTGTTATAGGTACATATTTATTTATCTTGAGGATAAATAATGAAACAGTAAGTACAGTGAAGTGTCTTTATTTTTTTCATATCTTTACATTTTATTAGATTAAGGAATTTTTAACTCTCCAATAATTAATAATAATATTTAAGTTCAAATACATGAATAATGACTCCAACAACTAAATATTGGCATTTATTTACATAAACTATATACAGGGTCGCAGGTTCACAAGATACTTATTTCAAGAGAGTGTATTCAATTCACATATTATATACAAAAGAAATGACGAATATCTTCTACAGGATGGGTAAATTAATTACAATAATTATGAACAGTAATCACGCTTAACGCCTATTTAGCTAAAAAAAATCTTGCTAGGAACAAATGATCACGCATGATAAAAAATGTGACCATGCGTGGGGGCTCCTCACGAAATCTTCTATGCGTTTTTTGTCCATGCGTGGGGACTTCTTTCATGTT
>MOOZ01000727.1:208086-219242 GCA_002930495.1 Cecropterus lyciades | reverse complement strand
CTCAACTGTTTAGAGTAGCAGAGGCGCGCCCAACACAGCGGACGGTCACGGTACGACTGCCGCGAGGTTCATTCAACAGGCCGAGAGGATGTGGGCGGGGCGTGCGGGGCGCGACGTCATTGGGCGAGCGGTTGGCGCGCAGCGATGGCCGCCGCCGCATTCGGCCAATGAGCGGCACGCGGACCGAACGCGCGTCCGTCCGGCCACCGGCGCGACGTTGCCAGCTCAACAGAAAAAAATACCAGATTCGACCTTCTTAGGACCCCCGGTTTTTTTTTGTTTGGCCGCGTTATCATTCGGGAGCCGGGTTCCTGAACCGTGCGTGTGATGGTGTACGTTGTCAGGTGATTCTGTTCGTGTAGTGCTTAGTGTAATGGTGTGGTCGGCGCCTTCAGGGGAGGTCCTCATAGACATCGTTTCAAGGTACCGGATTTCGGTTGTTTTATGTCTGACGTGGCCCGTTCAGTGTACGCTGAGTGCCTCCATCTCAGACGCCTAGTTATCTTAATTTTAAGCCTCGAGAAGCAAGTGTACATGTTGTAAGGCAGTTCGAGAATCCACTTTTACTGTTGGTAAGTGAATGCATACTTGAATGCACTTATTGATCTTCTCGTATGTAGGTCGTCGGGTTAGCTAGTAGGCATGAAGGTAGCTGGTAGGAAGCCACGTGGGTTCCTAATTGTCAGTGTCTGTACTATTAGTTGTTAGGTGTAACTTGTTAACATTCGAGAATACAGTGATAGTTTCTTAGTTATGTGGCTCTACTTACAGGTAGTGTAGGGTTATCTCTACTTATAATAAGTTGGATATAATTATATGTAAACAGGAAGGATAGTACGGAAATGTAGTGTTAGGTAGTTAGTTTCATCGATGTCAACATTACCATGTGACCTGTAAACTCAATACATGAAATACACGTATATTTTTCCTCCATCCACTAGTTCTTTCACTGTTAACCATTTGGCGATGATAGCTAGTACTTCTAATATAGCCATGTGTGACCATAAGTTTACAACAGAACAGCAACTCTATTATTGCTGTTATGAGAATGAGGATTTAGTAGATATCTCTGTGATATGACGAAGATATCACTGAAACAACTATGTGTCACTTAGCAACAGTGTGTAGCACTGCTGTGTTCTGATCTAAGGTATCAAGAGACACTTATAAGTTTAGACTATTTAAAGGTAGTAGAACTCTTTGTGATTCGATTTCACGGGCACCACCGCAGACTTATTTCTGTGTTATAACAGCACTAAAATGTTGCTGTTATTCGGGTTTGAATTGGAGTGGACTTATCTGAAGCGTTTCAACTTAGTGCTCAGGTATATCAACGAACCTGTGGCCAACCTCAAACAAGACTGATCTTATCTGTTGTTGATTACAAAAGTCCATGAGCGACAGTCGACACTTACCATCAGTTCTCAGGCATACCAATGCATTTATGGTCGTCTTGAAGCAGAACTTATGAACTATTTGTTTGTAGTTCATAAGTTCTGTTCAAATGTTCCTAAGTGCAGTAAATGCAGTTAAGTAATTGGCATTGGGTGGACTGCATGCCATTTGGCTGCTATTATTACATAAAATAATCTTTAGGTTAATTTCATACCCTATAGTATGAACCTAATGACCTAAATTGTATCCAACGGCGCTACAAGTCCATTTTATTAGACTTATATCCATCCATCTATCAACCTTATGAGGTCTAGTTCTGGACATAGGCCTCCCCTATATATAAAAGGCCCCTATTGGACGTATATATTTCGCGTTTTTAGTTAAATACAGTCGGTGCTATGTGGTCTTGAATAGAACCAGTCCCTCTTCCCGTGGATCTCGTAGGGGGAGACTAATGGACAAAATCCTAGAGATGGGTAGCTATGTCTTCCTGTGTAATATCAACATCCACTGCGGTCACCAACAGGCATGTCAGGCGCGGACTCTATTGCCAAATAATATCCACTAAGGGAGGCTATGTTCAGCAGTGGATCTCAACTCTACACAAATAACTCTACAATCTCTAACTACACAATAAATGGTATTTACCTTTAATGACTAAATACCTACATCATTATAAACATACCGACCCGCAATCTATACACGAGTGAGTCATGTGGCTTGAGTCATTTGAAAATTTGGTACAAATCCATCAAACCGCACGTAGGCTTGCTAGATCCACAATATTGTTGATTTTACTATATTTTAAAATGATCTACAAGAGTAGCTATGTAATATTCAAGTAATGATCGCTATTGTTATATATATTTACTGCTGGTGGCTTTTTTACACACCTACACTGAAACAGAATATGTTTAAACATATCATGGATTACATGACGAAGGCATTAAAAATATTTCTAAACACAATAACGCAGTGTTAAGCGCTGTTGTGCTTTAATATGAAGGTGTGTTAAGGAGACTTACTTATCCAATACATTCACACTTAGTCCTTAAGGATAGTAACGCCAATCTTAGGTAAAACTCTCGATCTAATCTGGGGTTGATTACAGATGTCCTTGGGTGCCATTTACCAGATGGACTGTATGCTCGTTAACAACTTTATTACAAAAAAAAAACTGAATTCTGTTTAAGATCATAAACTCATATGACCTGGAAGAACTTACAACACTAGGAAACCTACCTATAACTGATACATACCTACACGATAATTACTATTCAGTCTACATGCAATAATAGGTATCGTGAATAGCTAATTTAATCTTATGTAACTGACATAATGCGTGTCTATATACATTGTACATGTGTATATGTGTTAAGTACGTAAACAATTAATTATACCTATATTTATGTTACTCATTCTTTAATCATATACAGGAAAACAGTAAGTATTTGTTGATTCGCTGTAGTAGGTAGTAATAAAGTTATAATTCTGAGAATAGATACTGTAGGTATTAGCTTCGTATCTGTTTTGACTGGGAGTTCAGTACGAGTTTGTTACGTTTCCTCAAAACGATCATTATTTACGTTTTCAACTCTCATTGCAAATTATGGCAAAAAGGTAAACGTATAATGTACATTTCAATGTATGAACGAAAACGTAAACAATGATCGTTTTAAAGAAAAAAAAAACTCGTACCACCGGCATTAATAGAGAATTCTAGACGTTTGCAAAAGACTACTTTGGTCTATGCTGATAATTATGTTCGCAGTTTTCCTAATTAAATGTATTTTATTTTCCTAATTAAATGTATTTTATACGTTTAAATCATTTAAAAAATCTTAAATTTTATAAAGATGTCAATATCGTTTCTTTTTTACTTAAAAAAGCGACTCTAAAAATGTTTACACTTAGAAAAGCCTTCAATAGCTTTTGTTCCTAAATCCTAAATTCATTTTCATGCATTATCGCATGTTCGTTTGCTACTTCAATACTTTTAAATGTGTATGTGTGCAATTTACACACGACAGAAATTAAACGTCTGAAGTAGCTGAAGCCGTCTGCAGTCTGGAGAGATTGAGATGGATATAGAGTATCTGAAGTATTAGGATAAATGTTAGGTCTATTCGTTTTATATTAACTAGTGTGTAATGTATTCAATATTATTCTTTATCTGACTTAATCCTATACATTTTATGAGTTTCATTTCTTTATCGTGACGAATTTTCGTTTCATCGAGTTTCAAATCACAATTATTCTAGATTTCATTTAGAAACTTCACTTCGAAGTCTATTTCGTATACGTCCCCATTCTCAGTAAATGGACATGGTCACAGTACTTCGGTATCTGCCATTTCGTAAAACATATCACAGTTCTTTTAGGTTATCACTATGATATAGTTATCTTATCGTGGAACACAGATTCATGATATCAGAATATATCTACCTTTTTCAATTTCTGTTTTAATAGGTGACTGGAGACCTTGTACTTCAATTTAAGTGTGCTGCTACTTATGGACCTCGTTATGTAAGAGACACGACTTAGAAGTTGAGATACTCAGGGATAGTGACAGGTCTGTCGACCTTCAGTAGGATTTTAGTTCAATTTGGGATTCCACTAAATTGCCAGTGACCACATGACCGGTAAATTGACGACCCGTGTGGCGGAGCGGTCACCATATCGGTCTGACACGCAGTAGGTCCCGGGTTCGATCCCCGGCCAGACAACATCTGAATGATGAGTTTATATTTCTGTTCTGGGTCTGGGTGTTTATGTATCCATGGCACCCACCAAACAGGAAAAATCCCTAGTGTGGGGCTATGAGTGTAGAAATCGTGTTCTAAAAACTACATGTTTGTTTGCTACCTCAATGTCATAATATAAAACTTTTACAAAAAGTTGTCTTCATATACTTGGTTGTAATCGATCGTGAATTATGCTTAACTATATCCAATAAAGTAATCAGAAATACCCAAAAACCGCACTCTTGTGTAGGGGCCATCTTGTTTGTCTAATTTCCAGAATATGCGTTTCTTTGATTTGAGCTTTGAGATTCTTTACTGTGGAAAATTTGTACAATACATAGTTCTTACATGATTGTATTCATCAAGTTTCGCTATATTCCAGCCACTCAGGTTACCCTTCAAACTTTTAGATGTGCACAGTAGTCATAGTAGAGGTCGAATCTAAGCCATTTCGCTAACCTACGTGATTAATGTGTGCTATAAAAATGATGTGTAGCCATCATATAAGTTGAACTCATTTCAACCAGAGCTAAGATATAAGCAAAGAAAGTCAAGCAGTCCCGTTAGTGTATTTGACATATCCATAGCTAAGCTACATCGTACATTTCGAGCGGAAAGGCATCCATCCAATCCTGAATCATGAATTATTCCTTGCTAGAAACTTCGATTAGCTCGAGTGAAAAGAAATTACGTACATCACACCAACGGGAGAGGGGGAATGGAAAATTGGCCAAAATTACCTTAGTAATAAAACTTTAAAGTAACTAAGTACTTGTAACTTTACGAAGTACGTATTCGTACTAGCCTTTGTGTAGGGCACACCTGCCACACCTCGTTTGCTTCACTCAGGGCTGACTGGTAGAGAATGCCACCGGGCTCTGTGTCCGCCCACGACTCTATAATTTAAAACTAAACAGTGCAACATCCAAGAATAAATTAGAATAGAGAAAAAGAAAATTACTCATTTATCTATTTTGTTAGAGGTTAAAAAGGTTACGAATACAGTATCATCCAAAACCATGAATGGATAAAAATATATTCGCTTAACTTTCGTACAAATTTTAATAAGGTACGATTGTTAGTACGCAATCAGATTCCATAGATATCAGACAGATAAATTCATCACATATACTGATAGGTATTGGGCGACTGATATAAATAGGTACAAACGTGAATTATATGTTTACTAGAAACCTTGGCAGTCGAATTACGAGTCTTTATTATCGTTCGGTGTTTTCCTTTTTTGTATATCCCATTAAGGATAATTCCATTGAAGTAATATTAAGTCCAAAATAAGTCTAAAGTTCAAATTTTTGTATATAGACAAAAAGAGCTACTTCAAAGAGGTTTTTTTCTGGTTAATCTTTTGAACTCAATACGTTGTTTTTGATCTCGGTGGTATTTGAGCAAACCAGTTCCAACACAGTAACGGTCTGTACCTTAGGTCCTTTCAATTTTAGCAAAAAATGAAGGGTTTAATCCTTGTACGATACTTTCGAAATTAATTCATATTTCAAAACGCGTTTTAAAGCCAACCGAAACGAATTTAAGAAGCTCGCTTCGGATTCGAACGAGTCCCGACCGTGCGCAAATCAGATCTTGTTTCTTGTATTGACAGCTGTAGGTACCTACCATGATTTCACCGTTGAAAATACTTCTTTGTTAATTTTTTGCTCCTTGTCTCGTCATCGTCGGGCGGTGGGAGGTGTCAAATTCTGTCACCTTGTGTATCGGCTAGAACAGAGGCGAGAACAAACGAACAATGTAACAAGAGACTGAGAAGATGCTTGTTTTTGATCAGGATAGAATGTTAAAAATTTGTTTATATAAATCAGAAACTCGATGACGAATCTAATGATCACATCCCACGAAAATGTTCACATACTGTCGTGGGATACATAAGAAGCAATCTTACATCCATCCGAATTCAACCATATTTTTATTTCGTTCACGTCATGTTATTTTGGGCCTGTTATTATTAAGTCCGGATGACTCAGTACATTCTACTCTCGGTGACTGCCAAGATGCGTTGGGAGCGAGTATGCCTAACTTTTCTTACTGCAACTTTATAATACAAATTTATTTAACGAATAAGATGATGTAAACATCCACACGTGTAGTTTAAATCTACATATCCGTATATCTTTAAAAACCGGCCAAGTGTAAGTCGGACTCGCGCACTAAGGGTTCCCCCTTAAGTATTTATTTTATTCTGTTATTACTTTGTTTTTATAGCGGTAACACAAACACATCATCTGTGAAAATTTCAATGGTCTACATATCAAGGTGAACGAGGTACAGTCTGGCGACAGACAGACGGAGAGTCAACCGCGGAGTCTTAGTAATACACCCTATTACTAAGACTCCGCGTTCTTCGGAACTCTAAAATCACAGAAATACGTAACAGACACAAACAATTAATGAGAATGAGCATGAAATAAGAACCGCATCAAATGCGTTCACAAGAGTTATTTTGCACAGACAGAAAGATAGACGTGCTATTGGATAAACACTTTGAGAAAATAAACACCGCATGCGTGACGCCTGCGCGAAATTTATTCAAATCGTTCGGTAGTTTTCATGTGGCTTCACCGCCAACCGACGCCATGACTCACATCTAAAGAAAAACATTAAGAGATAGAAAGTTGGTCAGGATCTAGATAACAGCGCGCTCGTCTGCGGATAGATAAGATGGTGATACTGCAATGCGATAGTGTGAATGCTAGTGTACGGCGATTCTATCTTTGCCACTTGTGCTGTGGTTTGAAGAACTATTAAGGCTGGTTATAGGTCGACAATTAAGAAGAAACTTAGTTGCACCTACTCGAAGGTCGGAAGGAAGGAGCGTTAATTATTTTCTAATATACATCATGAATATTTTCACTAGCTCTATATTCATACGTTTAAAAGCCCCGTGGATTTGGTTTATGTCATATGGTCGGAACTCCTGCACTAGATGTGACAGGTTCGATCCTTAGAGTAAAACTTACCTAAATAAGTGAAGAAATCTTTTAATGATATGTTACATTTTTCTCAAAATTATCCGTTTTCAAACTGCTCTACAATGCATACTTAAGTGATGATATCTTCATCCTAATAAGTCGCATTTTTCTTAAATTTTAAATCTATTTTCAAAGTGCTCAAAATTACATGTAGGTATAGAGGTATCTTTCCTTCTTGTTCAAAGCTCATCACAGCTGTTCTGTTGTGACACTTATGACCAGTTTATATCGTTTTGTTTTTTGCTTCAAAAATAATGTGGTCGAAGAATGAATGCATATAATAAATACACTACAACTTATTTCTAAAAAAGTTGATTATGTATGAGTGCCATGGAAAATTTTAATAATAGTTACAAAGGAAAATTTTGGTACCAAAAAATACTGTATCCGTGTTTTTAAGATAGCTAAACAGTTGTTGGTAAATAACAACTGGTATTTCCAAATGCAACGCGATAAAGCACCCAATTGGGTGGTATTAAATTTTGTAGGATTATAAAATGAAGGTCGTACAAGTGTCGGGGGTTTCATAAATTACTCGATAAGTTTAGCAAGGTCAGTCAATGTTACGGGTCGCATCGCTAGAGGTCAAATATTACCGATTAATTTAGTTCTAATTACAAATAGAGATGTAAATCTACGCTATGTATGTTTTGATTGCTGATAAGTAATTTCTTGAACTAGTATAAAATAAATAAGCTTTCACCTTTAAATAATGCGGTCATTTTTAAGATTAAGTCACGTTATGTTTTTAAGTAAGTTGAGGTTGCTATATTTCATATCATCATTTCAAGTCATATCAGTATCGAGTGACTTCTGGAATGACGTCTCCTCCAACAAAGTTTGTTTCTCAGTTTTTACATCATTTGGCGTTGAAACTATGGGACCGTGGGGATTAAATGTTAAATTATTTTTTAAGCATTTGTCCAAACGTTTGATAGAGTCTACGAATGATCAGAATGCTGGTACATACTTCGGTCAACGAATTAGCCTTGCTATTCAACGAGGTAATGTTGTCAGCATTCTGGGAACTCATCCCAGGGACAGCAATTTGGACGCAGCTTTTTATATTTAACTAGCTGAGCTCGCGGTTTCACCCGCGTTTAAAAGAAATGTAACGTGACATACATTAACCGAAATTTTATATCTCATTAAAAAAAACCCCCGACTTTGAAACATTCTTCATTGGTGCACCGCTCCTGTTGGTCTTAGCGTGATGATATATAGCCTATAGCCTTCCTCGATAAATGGGCTATCTAACACCGAAAGAATTTTTCAAATCGGACTAGTAGTTCCTGAGATTAGCGCGTTCAAACAAACATACAAACTAACTCTTCAGCTTTATAATATTAGTATAGATTTGGCAATTTGTTTCTTTCTACATTTAAGTTATATTTTTTAAACATTTTATTGTTAAAATAGTTAGTTAATAGTTTGTTACTTCCAATTTTATAATTTAGTTATGTTTAGATTTATCTAGACATGGAGTAGCAATAAAGATTAGAGTTTATGAAAAAAAAAAATCCAGGAACACCTTCAAATCCCCCCGAGGACTTATAAATTCTGTAGAATAATTCTAATTCGGTGTCATACAAATTTTATCAACCCAGTGATGTTAACCAGTGATTTGACATGACATCACTGTTTGTTGAATGTTTCTCAGAATCGCTTAAAAATATTTAAACAGCTTACCCAATCTAAGTTAAATAAAACGGCTATTAACGTAATGTCCGCATATGTTTGTTGGGAGACCTTAATAATAGATAACGAATGTTTACAAATTAATATTAATATTGAGATCTATTAAGTATCTTCCACGTTGTAAGTAGTTGTAATCTTACTTCTCACTTAATATTATAAAGGCGAAACTTGAATTGCTCAATGGATCTGGATAAAATTTTGTACAGGTATAGTTTATAGTCAGGAATAACATAGGCTTTTTATCCCGGAACAATGTACGGGTCTCGTGGGACAATTTTGTTTTGGTTTTTGATTTTACACAGCAAGGAAGAAAATTTTTACACTGAGGGTCATAGAACGACTTTAAAATTTCGATATCTATTTTCTATTTCAATTATATATGTGTAAGTCATTGCGTTTTTTTTCGCGCGAGTAAAATCGTGGGCGCAGCTTCTTCTTAATATACCTTTTAACCTTACGTTCAAAGAAATCCTCACAAAATTGACAAAATAAAGATAATTCACATTAAAACATATATAGGTATATTATAAATATGTATGTTCGATCGAAAAAAATGTTTTGATAGTGTGTTGTGTGTATCAATAACTTTCTCTGACCCTTGGCTATTGTTCCCAACGGCTGTGCTGACGCTAACAAATAGGTACAAAGTCTGTGACACCGATGCCTAGAGGGCGATGACACCAACGATTAGATTATTTCACAATCAATTTACATCATCCATACATATGCGTTCACTGTTTCAAGCTAACCGGAGTGTTTGAATACACAGCAGTATCGTTACTTTATGCTAATCGAGTGAATTAACTATGTCAGATTTTATAACTAGCTTTTGCACGCCACTCCGCCCGTTTAGGTACCGTTTATCATGGTAATAAGTATCCCGTGTGTTAATCCAGGTCATAAACTATCTGTGTGCCAAATTTCAGCGAAATTCCACCAGTAGATTTTGCGTGACAGACCGACAAACACACATACATCCTCACAAACTCGCATTTATAATATTAGTAAGATTGCGTTACCTACCTACTCAAGGTGTAACTACAGGAACTTACGTGTCTTCTCCGTCAGTTTTATTAATAAGCTAGAATTTTTTTCGGCGTTACTATAAAACCATACTGACTACAAAATTTTTTTCTGAAATGTGATATCCAGATATTCAGATATCCCGTTTCAGACGGCTGAATTAGCAGAAAAATGTAGCCGCCTGATATGTATAAAAAAGTTCGAATCAGTCCTATTCAACCCTGAAAATTGTCTTCGAAAATGCCACAATGAAGCCTGATAAGCACATCAGATGTTCCCAAAATATTTTTCCAACATTTTTGACGTCCTCTGAGAATTTATGTTCTTTCCAATTTACGTCAAAAACTCCGCTGACAAAATCCAGATAAGTGTAAGGCTTTCCCTTATTTATCAGATTTCTGATGTCCTTCGGGATTTTCTGTCCCAAATTGGTCCCTAAACTTAGATAGGATACTCCAATGTCACTTCAAGTTGAGTAGATGTTCTGGGTTGGTGTTTCGCTACATCGATGTCGAGTAAGTGGGTATACCGCAATACCTATGAATCGCAAAAGAGAAAAGAACATAAGAAATATTTTAAAATTTACTATATCCACATTTTCTTAATGTTCATGTAAATCTATGATAAAAGCGAAGGCTTTTAACAGCGTTATTTTATTATTATTTTTTTTTTAATCTTTATTTTTTATTTGGGGTTTGGGTACTAAATGTACATGTCAACCCAGCGTTATTTACTGAGTCCTAAAAAGATTGAGACTCCCAATTCCACTGTTTTCCTTTGTAAAAATATCTGGTGATTTATAGCAAATCTATTGTAATACAAATTTGAAAAGATACGATGATTTGAAAACTAGTGATATTTTTCTATACTAAATCTAAACTAACTTGTGAATAACATTATATTAAAATCAAATTAAAATAATTGCGTATACTGTTATGGTATGATAGATAAAATTTAATTGCGAATGGAAATTAATTATCAAAGTTGCATCCTATTCGAAACGATCAGTGCCACATTGCCCGCTCAGTGCTCGTCGTACTCTATTTCAAAGCCGCAAAATCTCTACTGCATTAACATTACCATTTATCGTTTATTTAAATACAGTATTTCTTTATCGTTCATTTGCTAAAGTAAAAACCCGTCAAGCTTAGGATAATCGGCCTTATTTTCTTAAACAGGTTGTCCTATTACTTGAGATATAATCAATCGCCGTTGGTTTCTTAAAATTATCTTCGAAAAAGAATACACACACACACACCTATTTCTAGCATGAACAGTTCTTGCGTTTCGGTGG
>MOOZ01000727.1:109891-120113 GCA_002930495.1 Cecropterus lyciades | reverse complement strand
ATAATTATCAGGTAACTGAAAAACTTGATCGAGAATTTTCGTGTTTTGTGAAATCGATCTTATTCGACGGAGAAGTTAAGGTGACGCCGGCTAAGACGGAGAGTGTCCCCGCAGGTTCGCGGCGGGCGGCGGCAGCGCGGAGGGCTACGCGGCGGCGGGCGGCGAGGAGTGGCGGCGGGACGCGCCCAAGCACGCGCCCTACCTCGAGCCCGTCAGCCCGCCCGACACGCACCACGCCAGGTACTTATACTCTTATTTTTTGCAAAAATTACGTACGAAACTGTGTTCAATTTTAAAATTCCTCTTATTTTTCACCTATAAGGCCTGCAAAATATCGTTAATAAATTATCAATATTTTAATGAAAATTATTACGATTTCAATGTCACTAAATTAATTCTATTATACATTCATTTTTACCTAAAGTAAATGTCAAGATAATAATTACTTAAAAATTTAATTAAGCGTCGTATTTTATATTAAAATATTAAGATGTACACATTAACATGCGAAGAATCAAATTTACTAAACAATTTGGTTAATGTCAGCCAATCTTAATTTATACTCTATACTAATATTATAAACCTGACAAGTTTGTTTGGTTGGTTGAACGCACTAATCTCTGGAACTACTGGTTCGAATTGAAACAATATCTTTGTGTTGAATAGTCCATTGATTGGTGAAGGCTATAGGCCACCACGCTGTTTGTTTCTTATACTTTCTTATGTATTAAGCACAGCTAGATACGTATACCCCTATATCTTATTTGTTATAAGATAGAACATGCCGTCCACCCGATGATAAGTGGTCTCTGCCGTCCATGGTTATTTATAATAGACTCAATTAAGAAAAGGGTTACTTAAACCTAGAGTTTGCTGATGAAGATGGTTACCTCATATAAAATTGAACGAAGATCTTTCGACACACACATTGCTTAACACCGAATAGGTGGACAGTGCTATCTATCTATCCGAACCGCAGTGCTTCCACCAACTTTCTTACAAGTAGTCTTAAAAGGGAAATGTCCATCCGAATATAAATATTTAAAAAATCAAAAGTTGTTTAAAAACATCACTATCATACATTAAATTATCAATAATATTTTGTGCATGAATTCTGTCTTGTAGACACGCGTAACCACTTAACATGAGATTCAATTTAGAAATACCACAACAACATTTAAATCGTACAGTCTTCAATTCAATCGTAATTCCTTCAAACCAAAACTAAGGACCCTTAGAAATATACGACCGTAACCAACTTCACATTCTTTCACAGAAGCATCGTCCTTGAATTTTCGAGTCCAAATAAATTACAATTAAATACTATAATATAAATAATCCACAGAAGCAGTAGCAGCGGCGGCCTAGCGCGTCGTTACAGCGGCGTCGGCGGCGGCGGCGGCGGCGGCGGCCTCCTCACCGCCTACGACTACGTCACCAACCGCATCGTCGAGGTGATGCGCTCCGACGTGGACGAGCGGGCGAAGCCCCTGCCCTTCCCCACGGCGTACGCGTATCCCTACTCAGCGTTGAACGTCACTAACGCTGATGGTTAGTAACTGCTTGTAATATGTTAGCAAAACGAGCGAACGACCTGTAACTGGTCACTTTAGACATCTGTAATCAACCCCGGGTAAGGTCAGTCTTGTGTTTGGACACATATGTGTTAAGGATTCAGTTGGAATTCAGAGTATGACGACGCTGATGGTTAGTTTCTATTCATGATGCAAACGTAGAAAAGCATAGTCTATCATATGGTATGTGATTACTCCCGCCCACTGATATCTGTGAGTAATCTTGGATAAGATCAGTCTCACCTGAGGTTGGACACTGATGCGTTGCTTTGCTTAAGTTGAAATGCCTCGGATAAGTATATTTTCCTTACATCGATGCGCTTACAATAGGTGATTGTGGTGTAGTCGGTGCCGAATTGCAAAGTGTTCTACCACTTTTAAAAGTTCAATTTGTGTGTTCACGACGCAATATGATTACGATAGCCATAGTTATTACATGATACGTTTGAGACATGCATCTGAGATCTATATAGTGCCCCTACAGGGTCGATCTTGACTACTTGGGGGTGGTCATTTCCGAGGAAGCTCCCTGGAGCATTACATTATATTACGATGTATTAAATAGCATCATATTATCATCTGCATCTACTTAGGCTAAGAACTTATTTTTCGAGGTCCGAAAATCAGCCGTAACACATGAGAGATCTTAAAGGTAACAAGTCTCATATATTTGAAATGTGTTGTTATCTTTAACGTCTACGTTATTATTTTAATATGCCTCGAAGGTGGTAGAACTCTTTGTGGTTCGACTCCGGAAGCACCACCGTTACACCTATTTCTGCCAAATAACAGCAGTGTTATGCCCTGCTGTATGAAGGGTGTGGTAAGGGAGACATATTTTTTTGAGGCATTCCATCTTAGTCCTCAGGGGTAGCAACATATCCGTGGCTAACCTTTGAAACTAGGGTTGATTACAGACGTCCATGGGCGGCAGTAGCCACTTACCATCAGGTGGGCCGCATGTTCGTTCGCTACTTCCATAATATAAAAAAAATGGCAAGTATGAAACGTGCAATGCCCTGCAAGTCGAGCATATATCGGTGTCCCCAGGCACGGCGGCGGCCCCGCTGGCGCCGCACGCGGCCACGCCCGCGGCGCCGCCCGCCAGCGAGCCGGCGCCGCTCATGTCGGCGCAGTACGAGCCGCTGTCGGACGAGGACTGACACGCCGCGCCGCTCCCGCCGCCCGCGCCCTCCTAGCGCCCGCCCCCCGCGCCGCCCGCGGCCCCGCCCCGCACCAGCGTCATCTGCTTCACCGCGCCGCGACACTGAGCCCGCAGGCGCCGCCTCGGGAGCCCGCGGTCGCGACTGGCTCCGGGAGTCGGCGGGAGTTACCGCGTGTTGCCATTGACGCGACTGGCTCGAGAAGAACGCGTGAGAGGGACGATTCACCGTACCGTGTTGGAATGGCTCGCTGGAAGCCGATGAAGAATGGCAATTATGAAGGCGATCGACGGGAGCATTCTACTACATCTTGCCGGTGACTTAGCGATTAGCTTGACAGAAAACACACTGAGGAACGATTCACCACGCCGGGCCGGTAGCGCTCTGGTAGCCAATGTTTGGCTTAAGAAGAACGCACATAAGCAAAACGATTCGCCATGCCTGTAGCCCCCTGATAGTCACTGAAAAATGATAAAGGAAACTCCTGCAAATTAACTACCCACACATAAGTTTATTTCGGAGCACGGCGAGCACGAAGGAAACTTCACCGAGCCACACTAGTAGCTTGCTGATAATTAGTCTACTGGAATAAAAGGGGAAACACGGGATGAATTAAAAGGAATTGTGTCTATGTATATGGTGAATACAGAAAAATGCGAATGTATCAATGTGTTCGGGGAATGCGGAATGTACATCAATTTCATTGTTTTTAAACATAAAACAATGGCCTTTGTTTTTTATGAAGAGTGAAGGAAAACATTACTCAAGTTTTGTTTTGTCAAATATAACTTGAATCGTAAATTTATGTTACTTAAATGCATGAATGTAATCAAGCAATCAAGGAATCGAGAAGATATTTTATAATCAAGAAGAAATGTTGGTGTATTGAAGGATATAGTTTTATTTGAGCGATAATGCTTTTAAAGTGTGGTGATTATGTAAGTGAACAGGGTGGGAGTGATCTCAGTGAGAGCGGGAGCCGTGCTCGCGGCGGGACGCGCGGACCGAGGTGCGGGATCGATTCCGGCGGGCGTCAGACTCATAGACGATACAAACTATACAAGTTGTGTGTGAAAAGGATCGAACTCTAAGACTAAGAATCAAAATTTTATTTGGTTCCGTGCAGTCTGTTGTCCAATGAAGCATTTTGGCTTTACGTCAAGTCTGTATAGTGTAGTTATACTTGACACTTTGTACAAAACCACACTTCCTAGGTAACTACGGCGCCGAGGGGCATGTGATCAATGTTAAATCGTTATTTATTTCTTTAAGTTTTTTTGTTCTCCGATTGTGTATTGAAACGTAACGCTGAATAATATTTTTTTATATGTAACTCGAGTATGATAGTTGGAACGGCGAGTGTCCGGATGTATTGTGTAACTCGTGTGATATGTATAACTGTTATTTTCACTGCTATCGACCGCAGAGTATAGGACCAAAATAGTTTACGCTGAAACGTTTTCGTGGGTGAAATAGTGTATTATTTGGCGTTACCCGGGCCCGAACCCGGGCCGCGTGTGGGTGATGCAACGCTGTACAGTCTCGTATCCAGTCTTCCATCGCTCCTACACACCGGTAGATACCGCGACTTCGTCCATTCTTAGCTACACGTAGTCATGTAGGTATTGTACATTCTGTATAGACTCGGTTCGACCGCGGAGCGCCCGCGGCCCCCCGGCTCCGGGCGCTCCGCCCTAGTTTAGGACGCTTTAGGATTACGCCGTGAGCTTCGCCGCGGGCCCGCTCGCTCGTCACTCGAGTTAGTATACGCGTAGTTGAATTCTCATTTTTCGTGTAAATATCGCATCAATGTCGTCGTCGTGTCGTCCGGTGACCGGCCGGCGGCCGCGGCGGGCGAGCCGTCAGCGAACTTATTATACATAGTGTAAACACGGATTTCGGATTAGGAACGGTAAATTATATACATATTGTAAAAGTGTATGGTTATTATGTATACATACTGTGCATTTGTAATTATACAGGTTAGTGTAATGATAACGATAGAGATTTTTTTTCAGTTTTAGTTAGAACGGTCGCCGCGACCGGGTATGAATACTGAAGAGCTCCGGGTGGTCTGTGTGTGCGTGTGAGTGGCTGTGCGAGTGTGTGTGCGCGTGTGTGTGTCGCCGCGCGCCAGCATTTTTTTATTGTGACGTTTCCTTTCGACCGCGTGATCCGCGCGCTAATCGAAATTGTATCGATTGATCGTTAAGCTGAACCACATGTTTTATATATACCCCTTATATATACCGCTGTAAACACGCTATTCGCTATGTACTATGAAACTTATATCGTGAAGCTGTATATAATATTCGAAAGTCTTATAAAGATAAAAGGAACACAAACTGACATTAGAAAGTGGTCAACGGTGTATAAACGTAAAATAAACTGTGTATTAGTAAGCCGATAGTTAACTCGTAGGTGTAACGTGAGATGTGGTAGCGTTGTATATAGTTTTGTAACGGGTCCGCGGTGCATGTGACTATGTGTAAACTCGACTGATTAAATTTACTTTGAGCGGCGACGCGCGGCGGCTGCGCCCTCCACATTGTGATTTCTTTATAAACTGTAATGTATTGTAAGTAGACGGAAGGAAGTAATCCATGTAAGTCCGATCATAAGCGAAAACAAAGTTTTGGGAGGACAAATCAATAAATGAGATTCAAATCTGTGCGCTGTGTTTTATTGTCTGTATTTATAATGAATTCGCTGATAGGCAGAAATTTATGTGTTGGTTTTTACAAGTTTTATTTTAGGAAAAAACCTACCCCTTGCATGCATATGTAAATCGAGTAACAATCCAAAATTATTTTAATAGTAATATTTTTACATTTTTTTGAAAACTTAGTAAATTTTTGAAAGTTACATTTATATATCTGATTTTGCTAATGAAATAAATAACCATAATCAGAAAGAAAAACACGAGCGTATTTACTAAAATAATAAAAGTAAAATGATAATGATCAGTAAAGTAAATTTTTTAAGCACGAGGAATTTCATTACGCTCTCTACTTACTATATGATAAATACGTTGAATGTAGTATGCACCTTGGACAGATTTAAATTGTATGAAAGCAGAAATACTTATATATCTCATTTAAGATTTTTTTTTAACTTTATGAATGTAGAAACACTCAAATATTACTAAAAATAAACACACAAACTCCATCTTCGCTGGCCACCTGCCAAAGAGTGACATTTACAAGGAAACTTTGGATTCAAATACGATGGACAAAAGCCCCAGGGTCTGCTACAGTAACCCAAAAACCAAGTCGTGGACCGGCGTGACGGTGTTCTCTGCGTACCTGGTACTTCTAATGGTGGAAATATACATAGAGTTCTTCGAAAACAAATCTCATTTGCGCATCTACAACAGAATGTGTGATTTTTTCGTTTTTTAAGATGTGATGCTATAAAACGGTGAAATAAGTAATTCTTAAAACGAGTGTTCCGATGTTTGTGATGTTTTGTGCATAGCAAATGTTGCTATTTTAATATAAAATGATATTAATAATCGTGTCGTTATTTTGCGATTAACCTATTCTATTTTTGACGTGTCTGATACGTCTTGTACACGACACAATTTTTAAATATTGTTTAAAATAAAGCGATATGTTTGAAACCACTGTTCTTTCATCATTTTGGTTTGCGAGAAATAAATAATTACTACCCTCAAAATTCCAGTTTGCATCTCACACATTTTATTATAATAAGACATTACAGTAACAATTTTTACAAAAACTTATTATTTTTGTATATTTATATACTAATATTATAAAGCTGAAGAGTTTGTTTGTTTGAACGCGCTAATCTCAGGAACTACTGGTCCGATTTGAAAAATTCTTTCGGTGTTAGATAGCCCATTTATCGAGGAAGGCTATAGGCTATATATCATCACGCTAAGACCAGCAGGAGCGGCGCGCCAATGAAGAATGTTTCAAAATCGGGGTTTTTTTTTTTCTAATGAAAGTTTCCGCTGCATGCGCTGCGTAAACGGTAATAGTTTCGTAAAAATTATGTATGACAGAATTGTTCCCCTTTAAAAGTTCTAAAAGAAAGTCAGCGACAGCATATGTCTATCTTTTCAGGTAAACTCACTGTACCCTTTTATATGCTAACCAAATTTCTTCCAAAATAATGCATTATTTCCGAAGTTGTTTTTATAAATATAATATTAATTCTTATCCAAATAAATACATAAATTAGTTTTCTTTGTAGTAACTAATACGCAGGTGAAACCGTGGGGCGCAGCTAGTACTTGATAAATTTGTGTGAGAAAAATTGGTGAGATCTCGTAAATTTATGTTTTCCTGGTACATTGTGATGCTTGTTTTAAATCATGTTCCAATTATGAAGGAATATGCTACCCTGGTACTTTATAAGATGTATAAGATTATTTAAGCATTGTGTATTAGCGAACTTTTAAGCCAAGCGTTCTTTGCGTAACATAAAGGTAATGGGTCTTTTCTCATTTTCCTGTCACGCGTGCTTACACACGCACATCAGAATGAATTACAGGTGTCCATGAGCGGCAGGGTACTTGCCATCAAATGCATGTTCGTGTGCTACATCTATATATATAAAAACGAGTCTACATTCCACCTAATGGTAAGCGGCCGCCCATAGACATCTTTAAAGGTCTTAGTAGACCGTTCCCGAGATTGAGATTTTTTTCTTACAATAATCCCAAATTTTTTTTTGGTTATCCCATACAAAATATATCGTTAAGAAAAAAACCATAGCGTCCAATTTATAATCGTTGCATCAAAATCAATTTTCTCAGATGAAGAGAAATATCTATCCATGGTTTTCAAAATCGATAGTATATTCTCATTGATAGCGCCATCTGTTTTCGGTTCAATAAATCCAAAGAGCGCTTTTTCTCTACTTAGAACTGACTTCATAACGTTACAATATATGAACCCAAAATTCCTAGAATAATTTAATGGCTACTCTTCTGCTGATTAGTATTATAAAATCGTTAGGTGGTGAAATAAAAGATGAAATAAGTAATAACATTTATTACCAACACGACGCGTCACATTATTATTTACAAAACAATATGCTTTCATTCTCCATACAGCCTCAGGGTAACTTTGGCAGAAATGTTTGAACAGAATACAATAAAAGGCAACATCCTATTTTGGTTTCATTACACTTTTCTTTGATACGATAAAATGCAAGTAAAAATATAAATAAAAATTATAACAAAAATAAATATATAACAAGCTTACAGTTTAAAAACTTTACTTAAATCAAACAAAATATATAAATAATTTAGATTTTGCGTTCGTTCTCACAGTTGTTAATATTTAAATAACATTTCCTACCACACTTGTTCGTAGACTAGACCTTATTCCATATAATTTGAAGAAAATGACAATCATCATACATATGAATATATCATCAATTCCAAATTCTTAAGCAGTTCATAATTAGCATATGATGACCATAATTTTAAAATTTACTTCTGATTAAAATAGAATGACAATGCTCTTTAGTAATTAAGCAAATGATATTCGATTACGTAGAATATTTAGTTTCATTGGCAGTGTGTTATTACGTTGCTCCATCCACTAAACAACATGCACATTTCACTAAACATGACAAAATTTCTATTTTTCAAAATATCCTTTAGATATTTCATTACTTTATCAATTATATTCATAATCATAGCCTAATTTGCTATCACATACGACCAGTCGTTAGTTCGCTTTACATCACCTATACCTTTCTCTGGTCCGGTCTACCAACTGCCTACAATTGCCTACACGGGTTTACTTCTTGGCGAAGTCCTCGCCGGTCTTGATGTTCTTGAGCAGCTCGGGGATGGCCGCCTTCAGGAGTTCCTGTTCGTACGCGTTCAGCTTGCCGTAGCCGAGGTTCTTCTCGACTCCGTTCTTGCCGAGGACCACTGGGTTCGCGAAGTAAGCGGCCTCGGTCACGTCGGATTTGATGTAAGCGCACTCGACTACGTTGGATTCGCCCTGGAAAAGGTTTTAAAGTCAGATTAAATTTTCTAGAAACTATCTACATTCATAGCCACACTTCGATATTTCCCTGTGAAGTGGGTTCCATGGACACACAGACGAATACACAAACATGCAGACTGAGAACAGCTATCTTAATTCGTTAATTAGATAACTTTCTGGACGAGAAATGAACCGGGAACCCTCCGCGTGTCAGACCGGTATGGTGACTGCTCTGTCAAACGCGATTATCTAAATTATCATAATTACAAAGACTGGTGGAGTCCAAAGTGGAGAGAGAAGCGGATCTGGTTGAGCTGGACATGCGTACTACTACACAAACCACGTTTTCACAACACATGAGATGTACTTCATGATATTGGCTATTTGAGATCGATATTGGCGATTTCTGATTGATTAACTACAAACACGTCTCGTCTCTATTCCACTTGTCGCCGTTGTAGTAGAAGCCCTAAAAAATACTTTATAGTCCGTCTAAGCGTTCTTTTCTTCGAATGGGTAGCGTTTAGTTCGCAGTCCACTACGCTAGCTAACTTGTAAATTTTATTCATATTTAAAAACATTTTCAATTTTTCAATTCATTTTCAATCATTGTGAGAGTAACTACTCGCTTGAAAGTTCACAGTAACTTCTCAAAAGTATGTGAAGTCTACAGTACAGACAAGGACGAGTAACACGGTAATCCAAGTGCCCTACGAATATCTAAACGGAACTCTTTCATAGATATAAATAACTAAACGTATATTAAAATTCAAGATACACATTCCACGTGATAAATAAACATGTTACATAATAAAAATATATGATATTGAGTGTCACGAAATCTTATCACAGTGATAAATCTTTTTTAAAATGTTAAACAACTAAGACGTGCAATTTGTACGAATAGATAAACTTCATGTAACAGAAATAACTTTGGCTATGCGTACATGTATTTTTGAAAAATGTTTAGTTTTTGCGAAAAACATTTTCTTAGTTGAAACATCTATTTGATTTTAATTTACTATTTTCTTTTTCTATTGTGGGTCCACACTTATTTGTAATAGGAGTGCTGAAGGACACTAAAGTAAGGTAAGGGGTAAGGTAAGGTAAAGTGTTAAGGTAAGGGGAACCATGTGAGGCAGGAGTAGCAACGCATCTTTGACCAAACTTGCTAAGGGTTATCCTGGACTGATAACAGACGTCTGGCAGCCCACCAGGTGGCCAGTTACCATCAGGTGGACTGCATGCTCGTTTGCTACTTCTATATTATAAAAATAGCTTTTTTGATGTGAAACATCTATAGGCGCACGTTAACCTGATTGTTCGCGTGGCGATCGCCACACCGTATTTATTTTCGCGCCATCTGTTATACATTGTCGGAATTATTAAACAGCGAACAAAACTATGTGTTTATGCGGTGTTAGTTCGACTTAGTGCGGTGTACTGTTCGTAGATGGCGTTATTTTCATTATGCTATATCGGCGTACAGACCCATCTGCCTGTTGGACGAGGC
>MOOZ01000727.1:7056-25994 GCA_002930495.1 Cecropterus lyciades | reverse complement strand
AACTACACTGGTTCTACCACCTACCATAATAAGTTTCGAAATTATTACCAGCAAGGAGAATATTTAGCCTTTTTGTATATTTAGTACGTATTTTTTTGAGTCTATTTTTCTTACAAAGCGTTAGCTGAACCATACAAAAGAAAAAAATACAAATATTTAAAAACACAAATGTATTCAAGAATAGTCGGAGACCAAAACTTTTCTTTTGAGTTCGTGATAGGCTAATTTTTAATTTTGATACAGTTTTTTTGAGCCATCACCCTTAATGGGTTAAATGTTTGTGTTATAGTGCGTATCTGCGTGTAGAAGTCGCGGGTAACAACTAGTGGACTTTTTGACTATCTATACTAATATTATAAAGCTGAAGAGTTTGTTTGTTTGTTTGAACGCGCTAATCTCAGGAACTACTGGTCCGATTTGAAAAATTCTTTCGGTGTTAGATAGTTCATTTATCGAGGAAGGCTATAGGCTCATCATATATCTTCACGCTAACACCAACAGGAGCAGCAATGAAGAATGTTTCAAAATCGGGTTCTTTTTTTCTAATGAGAGCTTCCGCTGCATGCATGATGTTTATGTATGTCACGTTACATTTCTTTTTAACGCGGGTGAAACCGCGAGCTCAGCTAGTGGTATATAAATCAGTTATATAAGGATAACAGGTGGAATGGAAAGACCTTAACAATTTAATTAAGATATAGGCTTTCATTACGTGGAAGAGGTAATCTTGGAACTACTGAGCCGTATCTTATTAGAAAGCTGGATTATTGACGGTGTCATAAGATATTATACCTATTAATAAAATCTACTTATATTTTACAAGGGATCGATTTATTTTGCACGCCTAGGAGAGTATGTGCTACTATCAAATATACAATTAAAGTTGTTACATTTTCTGAACGCGGGTGAAACCGGGTGGCAGAATTAATTAAAAAAAAAAAAACGATAACAGGTGACTGAGTGAATGAGTGGCCACGGAATCCTGAGGTGCCTAAGGCCGGTAATGCAAGCATATTAATTATGTTCGAGGACGATGATAAATTGTCATATTTGACATTTATCGTTACGTTAGAATAACAGCTCAAATGTACATTTGAAAAAAATACATGTGAAATTGAGAAACACATTTAAAGGTGGTAGAACTCTTTACGGTTCTTCTCCGGAAGCACCACCGCCAGTATTATGCGTTGCTGAGTTCTCGTGGGACTGGTGTCCCTCGACCACCAGGGGGCCTAAGTCTGCAGTAGCAGCCAAGCGCGGCCGCTGAAGACGCAAACCCGTAAGCGCTACCTAACGGTAGCCAACAACACCGGTGGACAGTGTATCCACTGAGGGAATTGCCCGGGCAAGGAGGATCCTCGAGGCCCGCAGACCTTACGCCGTGCGGCGACGCCACGCCGCGGCATAGGAAGACTATCAAAGTCAAAGCTGAGTTCTCGTCTAAAGGGGGTGGGGCAAGAGACACATACTTATTCGAGGCAGACTAACTTAGTCCTCGAGGGTAGTTAGTAGTAACACATCTGTAGCCTCAGGTAAGACTGATCTTATCTGGG
The DNA here is from genome assembly GCA_002930495.1 of Cecropterus lyciades. Taxonomy (NCBI): domain Eukaryota; kingdom Metazoa; phylum Arthropoda; class Insecta; order Lepidoptera; family Hesperiidae; genus Cecropterus; species Cecropterus lyciades. Next base: position 24,441 of record MOOZ01000727.1, on the reverse strand, counting down.
GTTGATTATAGATGTCTATGACCATCAGGTGGACTGCGTGCTCGTTTGCTTCATCCATATTATAAAAAAATAAACAAAAATTATACAGGAAGCACATTCAAATAGTACGTTTCATACAGAGTCGCGGGTGTGCAGTACAAAATAAGTTACACGTGTACACTTATTACGATTAACTACAATGTATGCTGAAGTACGGTTATGTAATTAGAGATAATTTCTTCCATTGATACGGTATTGGTTGTTCCTATATATGCTACTGTACATGAACAAATGGTACTTATCGAGATAAACCAATGATTCTAAATACGTCCAGATCTTGTTTGGTTAAAGCGTGCTATGGCCAGCATACGGATCCAACATCACTTCAATAATATAGAATTGTATCATTCTAAAAGCTACATTATTATTATAGTATTTCTTTTATTTCAATAGTAGTTTAGTGGTTGAATTTCGTCCTCTTAACCGAGGAGATTCAAGGTTCGAATCCTATGCAAGCACATTCGATTTTTTAAGCATATAAAATTTAATTATCACTTGCTCTAATATCTTGAGCAAACCTGGATGCCTAAGTTGTTTTAATGTTCACAAATGGGCAGTCTATCGGTTTGCACAGTGATATTTTTTTGTAAAACTAAACTTATCAGACGATGATTACATGTCCTAGGCAACAATGCCCACTTACGATCAGGCTGACTGCATTCTCATGTGCCATTTCTAAATTAATAATAATAAACACATTCTCGTTAAAATTCCAACTACACGTTAATTGAATTAACTTCACTACACCGATAAGAACTTCCTAATAGTGTAACAAACTTAATCGTTGACAGTTTCACGCGGCTTTCTACGTAATTTGATAGCCATTACGCAATAATAGCTTTAGCCACATACAGATATATCTGGTATGTTTGTCCATTCGTGTTGCGTGTACGCACGCGGACAGACACGCGAATTTCCTTTCCCTAAGATCGTATCTTACAACGAATTAAAGTACGTATGGCATGTCTGTGTAAAGTGAATTAAAGTTTTCGTTATGTGATAAGAGATGGCGTTAATATCTATCCTGAATCACGCTATCGTAATTTTCTTAAAGGTTTACATGTTCCAATTTCAGATAATGAGACTAGAGCGCACACCCTGGAGGGGCGCAGAAATGACCAGACCAGGTCCGGATTTTTTTCCAAGGGCTCAATTATAGAAGGTCATTATGGGTCCATAAAACCCTATTAACTACACTGAATTGTTTTTCTTCAAGCACGATCAATTAAGAATCCAGCGTGCAAATTATCTGATACAAGGTAGTCCCTGCTAAGAAGCAGGGATAAGTTCATGAAATGTCTGCAACCATATAGATAATACATTTCATTTATATAACATTGGTACAGGACTTGTATTTAAAATTTATTGCAGTTTATTCATTTATATAGAAGTAGCAGACATGCATGCAATCCATCTGGTGATAAGTGGTCACTTTTGCCGAAGGACATTCGTTATCAACCCTAGATAAGATTAGCCCGGCCAAACTTGGTCACAGATGAGTTGGTAGCTCAGAGAACTACACCTGGTCTTCCGTTTAATGAATAATAGGGTGTATTAGTTTCTGAAGATCTCTAATACTCAAGTCCTGTAAGTAATGAACGAAGTATGGACAATATATGTATAGCTCTTGGAAATTGTTATAACCCTATCACCAATTAATAAACATCTATGGGCGTCCACAAGTGTCACTTTCCACACTTCTGGGCACATGGCACGTTCCGGTTGTTATGATTCTGAAGCATTAGTTAAAACAAATTGAGTTGCTTTCGGACGGTTTAACAATAACCGTCAGTCGGGTTGGCAGGTCGCCAAAATGGCGTATCTTTACCGTATCAGCATGGCGGAGCACGCTTCAGGTCATCCCTATGGGAAGGTCCGAAAATATGGGTTATAACCGCGGGATTTTATGTAGTGTAATATTGAGTTATATATTCAACATAAAAAAAATCGCGCCCAAAGAAGTCGGTTACAAACATACAGGTGAAGCTAATATAAAGCGTGTAAAAACACTACGTGTCGCTACAACTATTATTGTTTAGCGGGGGAAGAACCACCGTCACACCTACTTGTCACGTAGAGCATTTCATGCGTTCCATTTGAAAGGTGTGGAAGTCGGCTGACTTAAATCAGAGTCGACCATCTTAGTCCTCAAGAGTGACAATGCTTCTATAATTGACTTCAGGTAGAACCTCTGTTGGAGTGGAGCTGAATGGTAGTCACCACTTACCACGGATTGCATGATCGTATGCTACTTCAATATTATTCCGAAATATGATTGAAGTTCTACTCAAATCAACAAATCCGTTGCAACCCGAGGACAAGTTCTAACGCCTTGTATAACGTCTTTGCAAAGCCCTTCAATCTAGACCGCAGCAGCGTTTAACTCTGCCGTCATAAGCAATAATAGGTATCATTGTGATTCGTCCGGCGGACTACAAAGTTACCTTAAAATAAGCGAAGGTAACACGGTACAATTAAACTAGATTTTTCAACTAATCACCTGAGACGAGATAGTTCAGGTCAACTGTTTTAAAATAATCCCTGTCGTCAATTAACTGGGAATTTATTACCCAATGTCGTAATAGAGACCAGAATTACTACTGTAATGTAATGTTCTATGGTAATAGACGCTAGTGTTGTCTATAAAAAGGTTTTTTTTTATTAGATTGAAATTCAGATGGACTGCATGTCCATCTGATGGTAAATGGTTACTGCCGCCCAGACACATCTGTAATAGACGATTACAGATGCGTTGCTACTTGCAAGGACTGAGATGGTCGCCTCATATATAAGTGAGACGGCAACCACACCCCTCTACCAAACGCAAGAAACACTTCACGCTAGGAATAGGTGTGGAGGTGGTACCTCTCCGGTCCAACTACACTGATAGGTATTGTATAGGGTTGGCATCTTAGCGTCCCTAGTAGTATTTAGAAGGCCGTCCGGAACAGGTATTTAGTGGCCGAGTGAAACCCTAGCACCATCAGTGTGCGGGGAATACCCGAGAATTAAGCGATAAATTGAAACAAATCTTATTGAACACAGGCTGTACTCTTTAGTTTCACCTGCGTTGTAAAAATGTATCTTTAATACTTTTTATTGTAATTATTTTAAATAGATTAGATGGATTTAAGGAAATAAATATTCAATATTTAATTCATACTTTAAATTGAATTCAATAGTTTAGGTTCGATATGATATCAAATATAAAAAAAACCTAAAATTTTAGAAACCTCTATTAATATATTCTAGCTTATTCCCGCGGCTCCGTTTGCTTCGGTCACGTTAAACACGGTAGTGAGTATCCTATGTATATGTTAATACTAGCTGAGCCCGCGGTTTCACCCGCGTTTAAAAGAAATGAAACGTGACATACATTAACATTATACATGCAGCTGAAGCTCTCATTAGAAAAAAAAAACCCGATTTTGAAACATTCTTCATTGTTGCTCCGCTCCTGTTGGTCTTACCGTGATGATATATAGCCTATAGCCTTCCTCGATAAATGGGCTATCTAACACCGAAAGAATTTTTCAAATCGGACCAGTATTTCGTGAGATTAGCGTGTTCAAACAAACAAACAAACTCTTCAGCTTTATAATATTAAGTATGAAGTTAATTCGGGTCATAAACTATCTGTATGACAAACTTAAGCGAAATCCCACATGTAGTTTTTACATAATATTAGTAAGAAGATTGATTTCTTTTTTTTTTAATCTGCGACACGCTTAAAATTTATATTATATATAACGAGTAATGCATAAAGCATTTTAAGGATCCGACAATCAAATGTTTAGTAAAAAAGGGAGGTATTCAAAACAAAATATAATTTTATTCCCATTTCTAGTTTTTCCATTTCAGATGTTTAAGGTTTGTCTAGAGACAATGGCAGCCCTAAGATTGAGTAGAATATAACTTTTCACCCGCGATTTCATTCAGGAGGAGGCCAAGAAAAAAAATATGAAAGATGCGCTGTTAATTAGAAGATATGAAAACTTTACAGCATTTATTATATTAAATTTCGTACGGGACCTTATAACTTTGATGTCACTGTCAGTCGTTTGAAAGCGCATTCAAAATTCATAGTTAAGACAAAGTCGTGTTAGGTAATTATTTCATATGCAGTAATATCTCGACTTACGCTACGACTTCTGTGAACCCGTAATTACGTGATTTTCAATTTACAGATTTTCGAAAATATAAGACACGAACGAAGAGCGTATTTCTTTTATAAAACAAAATTATTAGAGTACTATGAGGAGGATTACGCGGGAGAAAAAAAACTGTCAAACAACTTTGTTAGATTTTATGAAGCCTCCTACATCAAAATAACTTCGGTCGGCGATTTTACATTTGTATAATCTATGATTTTATAAATCATTTTTGTATAATTTTCTTCTATTTTTAATTTGTACTTTATTTTTTGATCTGAAAATTTTCTAGCTCCGAATAACACGAATTCGATTTACGCGGTTATCGCCCAGTCCCACCTATCGCGTAAGTTCTGGTTACCACTGTATATAGATTTCACTTACACACACCCAGACATTTCTACAATCGTTCGTATTAATACAATGACATATATTTGCACATTATGCAGGTGTGTACGTTAATTGAATTGTGCCTTTGGGATATCGTCGTATCGTTCGTCTGTCGTAATTCTTTATATATGTTTGTACTTGGTACACAAATAAAATTCCATAATCGTATGCTTTTTTATATAAAACGAGCATTTGTGAGTGGGGTCTTTTAAAAATATTTATCACTAAGAAAGGCCACACCTACTTTTGCCTAAAAAATCATGTTACACTCTACTATGTTCTGTTCTGAAGGGTGTGGTAAGGGAAGCATAATTATCCAAGGCGTTCCAACTTAGTCCTCAAGGCCCCAGATACGTTGTTAGGTAAGACCCCCATCTTATCTGGAGTTGATTACATATTTCTATGGGCGGCAGAAGCTACTTACGATCAGGTGGACTCCACGCCTAGTAGTGGGACAGTAGTAATGATACTAATATACAGTTTAATCTTATTTGTATTATAAACGCGAGTTTGTACGGACGGATGTATGTTTTGTTTCTCTTTCACGAAACCTACCGATCTTTCAATTCAATTTGGAAATTTGACACAGTTTATACGAGCAGAAGTGAAATTACAAATTGTCAGTACAACATTTATAACACTTTTTTAAACTACCACCGGATCAGAACGCGACCTCAACTGAGAAGATCCGAAGAAAAAACTCTGCAGGTTTGTCTTTTTTGTTCACACAATATACTTCTTTTTTGCAGAGTCGCAAGCAAAACCTAGTATGTCATATCTCTTGGAAAAAGCATCAAATTATAATTACAAACAAAATAATGTAACAGTTTGTGCTAATTGTTATTCCCTTTGGCATTAGTGTTTATGTAATGGTTCCACCGGCATACATTAGCATACGGATTGTTCAATGTATGATGCAAGGGAATTATTAGTTTCAATCGAACAAACTTATATAGAAGCATACTGGGTAATCTATTTATTCCATCAAAAACACTTATGTTCATAACGGCCAAATTCGTATTAAAAATTCAGTCTTATTAATAATAATCTAGTCTAGTAGTTACTAATAATCTAGTGCAAAAAGTTGTGATTTTTTTTTTTGGTCGTATCAAGATCGTAAAACAAACATTTTGAAGTTTGAAGATTTTCTGATCTTTTAGCCAAGATCTTAAAATTAGATTATTTTTTTGCAGTAGTATGTATAAGTTCTCCTTTTCTTCGGATTTAACTTTGACGATTCACTTTTATTAATTTGGCGAGTTTTTTAATGTTTTGTCTGTATCAATAAACTATGATTTTCCTTAAATTAAATTAAATTTAACGAATTGAATACACATTTATGGTCCATAGTTTGAGGTAAAATTTAGTCTTTATTTAATTTCCAATATTTCTAAGTAAATAGGTTTCTTTTTTATCAGATAAAAATAGCAAACGAGCATGCAGTCCATCTGATGGTAAGTGGTCACTGCTACCCATGGACATCTGCAATAAAATTCATATAGAACAGGGCTTCTATCTGAAGTCGATCACAGATGAGTTGCTACTCCCGAGGACTGAGATGGTCGCCTCATACATAAGTGAGCCGGCAACCCCACCCTTCCAACGAAATGCAAGCACTGCTTCACGCTAGAAATAGGTGTGGTGGTATGTTTGGGTCAAAACTTTCAAACTGAATTCAATCCACTTCACAGTACCGATTAAGCTGGAATTAGGAATACACCTTTACTTCTGATGACAGTGCAATTATACATAATCAATATTTTTTTAATTCGTAATGGCCGCTGAAAAAATATAGAGGATTACATATTGTACAACCAGCGGTTCTAGGTGTGTAATTTCCACATTTATTTTTGCAACAAGCTTTTATATATTATAAATTGTACAATGCAACAAAATGATGGATTTGACTTCTACAAAGTTGATTTTTTTTAATATTGATTTATTTTATTATTATTCATGCACTACATCAAATGCTATAATTTAAATTTACGTTGTTTTTTTAAACGCAAGTGAAACCGCGAGGCACCGCAAGTATGTATACAACATTATTAATTCATTAGCATATTTATATACCTAACATATATTTGGGGTTTTCCCAACTCCATATACATGTCATCACATATGAAACAATGTTAACAATACTGTGTTTTTTGTTAACCAACACATTTGATGACCACTGTATCTTTATGACACTGTGTATGGGTGTCGGTAGTTGTATTGATATTTCCACCATCCTCTGCAATGCAGTTTAATGAAAATAATTGACCAAATTTAAGTCGAATAAGCATTTAGATTAGAGAATTTCAATTTTTTTTTTTTTAAGTATCTTTTACGGTGTAACAGCTAAACCAAGAGATGCCTAAAAATATTGGTTTTATGGACAGGTGGTACGCCCTTTATTGTTACTGTTATTAGTATTTGTTATTTATTCTCATAACGCGTCTGTTGCAGGCTTCAGGGGAGATCTTAATCTGATCTGTGATTGATTACAGATGTCCATGGGCGGCAGTTACGACTTCTCATCAGATAGACTGCGTTCTCATTTGCTATATTACATATACGAAAAGAGCGCAAAAATTTCAAGCAATATCTATTACAGTTTAAGAGAAAAAAACATGTGACAAACTTATCCTAAGGGAGGCATATTGTTAGTCATCAACATTTCATTTGAGATGTGAATTCCATTACAACTAAAAAAGAAAAAAAAACATTGTTTTTTTTTTTTGCAAATATATGTCATAAACAGACATGCCAAACATTTTAATTATACATATGGAACATAAGGCTTTGTTTATGTTTCCTTTTCTATCACTTGTGCAATAATATTATGTATAATATTATTAAAATATTATGTATTAAGTGAAGTTACATATTTTACAACAAGAAAATCTATACATCACTATAATTAATGCATTATAATACATAAGGTACCTATTATGTGATTAATTTCAAAAGTCCTTCACTGATTTTAGAAATATATTGAAGAATTAAACGGGCCTTTTAAACATATCTATTTGTTAAACTCATGAATTCTATAAATAAGATCACGTTTACATAGATTTTTTTAAATTTTGATATCTAGCATATCTGTATGCAATTTACATTAAATAAGCATAATTAAAAAAACTAATAAGATACTCGCTAATTTAATTAACTTCTGTCATTTTAATTAAGAAGAATCGATAGGCAAATTATAGACAATTATTTTTATAGTTGTTATGTTTCATTGCACATTCGTTATCAGTATGCCTAATTGTGTATAAAAATCATAAGAGTAAATACGAGATAAATCTTTAGTTGGTTTCAACCTAACAGACAGCTAACAGCTGACCTCTAAACTTAGCAAATGAGCATGCAGTCCAACTGATGTTAAGTAGTCATCACCTCTACCCATTGACATTAACTAAGCGATTTATACAGAACAGGGCTTCTATCTGAAGTCCATCACAGATGCATTGCTACTCCCAAGGAATAAGATGGTTGCGTCATATACAAGTGACCCGCTAAATGACAAAACATGAGCTGTAGAGGCATTGCAATAATTTAACAGATAAGACACAATACTCAAACATAACTATGATTTGTATTCCTATATTTTATTTAAAGATTTGTAAGGTAGCACCTTTTTATCTAGTGCACAACAGTTTAAAAGACTAGTGGTTGAATTTAGGCTTCATAATTGGGGGTTCAAAGTTCGAATCCCAGGCACCTCTGAATTTTAAAAGTATGCGCATATTGGACAAAGATACATCATGAAGAAACTTTTTGTTGAAAAAGTATTTTTGATAAAATGTTTTTAAAGATGTTTGAAGTTCACCAATTAACCAGGGTGGTGGACTATGACATAAACGCCTCTCTCACTGTAAGGAAACACACGGCCAATAAAGGACAATAAGAGTTCACTGATGACGAAGACCTCTTTAAACAATTAGTACATGTGAGAGCAATGGGAGGAGACCCAACGCCAGCAGTAGGACGATAAGGGTTTGACGGCAACAAAGTCCTCTTTAATCAACTACTATTATCATATATTTTTTGTAAAAAAACGAAATAACTTCTAATGAGTACCAAGTTAAACTTCTATTATGTAAGGCTACCCTGAGACACCAAAAATAAAAGATAGTTCCTAACAATACCACTAATTACACGGGTGCAATGTTAGGAACTATCTACTCTCTCCATTAACACCAACACTAAGAGCAATGCACTAGTATATATGTATAAAAGTTAAACAAAATAAACTTTTAACAGCAGATATAAAAATTTAAAATACTCTTTTTTTATATAAGTGCTAAATTTGGCATTATTGCATTGTTAACAGAACAAGAGAATGTTTGTTATTTTTAGATGCAAGTCCTTCGTGATAAGGATAATGAATTTAATGATTCATTTGGTAATTGGTAAACATGTAATTAATAAATAAAAACAAACATATCAAAATGAGGGAATAAACATGATATTTTGGAAAGAAAAGTCAAAATCTGGTCATGTGCCATAAAGAGCCTTAATTTAGCCATACACAAACTGTGTTTTTAGACCAAGGATGACAATAAATAAGAGCATTAAATACTTGTTTTGCCTGAAGTTCTACTTTGTTTAGAATGGAAAAGAGTATCTTATTTTTTATAATATTGAAGTTGCAAACAAGCATGCAGTCCACCTGATGATAAGTGGCTCCTGCCGCCCATGGGCATCTGTAATCAACCCTAGGTAAGATCAAAGTCTCACCTAAGGTTAGCCACAGATGCGTTGCTACCCCTGAAGGCTAAGATTGAATGCCTCGGATAAGTATGTCTCCCTTACCACACCCTTACAGCGCACATTACACTGCTGTTATAAGGCAGAAATAATGATGGTAAGTGGCCACTGCCGGCTACGAACATCTGTAACTAACCCCATACAAGACCAGAGTCTTGTCTAAGGTTTGCCATGGATACATTACTACACCTGAGGGCTAAGTTGGAACACCTTGGATGATATGTCTTCCTTAGACACCCTTCAAACTAAAACACAGCAGCACTTAAAATGGCTGTTAATAGGCTGATAAGTGGCAGAGCTGCCTCAGGAGTTGCATCATAAAGGGATCTACTACCTTAAACTCTTATGTATAAATGTTGGTTATAAAATGATAGTTTGCTGAATTTCCCTCGATCCAATTAGTACTTTTGTTTTATACCAGATTGAAGTACCAAACGAGCATGCAGTCCACCTGATGGTAAATGGTTACTGCCGCTCATGGACATCTGTAAGCGACTTCATATCCAAAAGAGGTTCTATCTGACATCAACCACAGATGCATTGCTACTCATGAGGACTGAGATGGTCACCTCATATATAAGTGACCCAGCAACCACACCCTTCCAATAAAACGCAAGAACTACCTAACGCTAGAAATAGGTGTGGCAGTGGTACCTCCCCAGTCAAATTACACTGGTTCTACCACTTGTTTACTTTTTGTATAGACACAAATGGGTAAAGAACATAAATTCATCCATCATCACGAATTTTTGGGGTTTACAATCAACAAGACTGCTAACTCTTTCAAACAGTGTAAAAAGTATAGAATACCAAAATATCATATAGCTATTTGACTATATTTGTCAAAGATAACAAAAGGATTACAATTGCGGAAAAGAGCAATAGAATTACACTCAATTATTCATATACCACAGAAACACTAAAACACAACGTTTAGCCTGGGGACATAACTGAAAAAAGACTCTCACCTTTAAGAGACAATGGTTACATTTGATTATAGTGTTGCATCATACTCGGAAGTAGTTCAATTTTGGAAATTGGACAACAATTCCTTCAGCGTGACAGCATACCCAGCACTTATGTTCAAAACACTATAGGTGCATACGTATGGTATAGCTTTGCTGACAGATAGAAAAATAACTAATGTCAAAAACAAATAATGAAAATACATTAGACTTAGATCCGCGGGTCTGTCCATCTTTAATATTTGTAAAAAAAAGTTTAGCATGCTGAGAATAAATACTAATACAAATTTACATGTTTTTTTAAATTTTTACATTAATACAACTGAATTTAATTCATAGAACTAAAATATTTCTAGCCTTTATCTTGATTTAACATTCTGTTGTTTCTCTATCAAGTCATTTCAATTAAAAGTTATAGCACATTTTGCTAATCATGAGTGAAAACACAGATCTCATCTCATCTATCATATGCAAATATATACTTCTATACGTTCCCATTCAGATTTACATGTAATACATAAAAAGCAAATTATTTATTGTTGAAAGGATGTTGCCCAGTTCATTTTGAATCTAGAATATGATACATAAATATTTATCTCATATTATGTTGAGGTGGCAAACAATTTATGATGATTCATAGACATACAATGTGGGGAGAGCTAAACAGCTAACACTAGTTATATCATAGACACATTTGAGAAGATACTGAAATCTATATATTTTATTTAACCAGCATTTCGGAATTTGTGCAGTGAACTATGAAAAAGGAGCCCTAATTAGGCAAACTGGATTAATGCCAAACAATACTAATGGCTTCCAAAAATCTGATAATGAGGTATAATTACATACATACTTTCTATTTGTTGTTCTTCGTGCTGGCCGTTAACACTTCACAGAAAAGAAAAAAATCGGATTTGGAACTGAAGTCTTTGTTTTGTAGATTTTGATTAAGACTATAACGAGTAGTTTATGGTATGAGAACTGGGCATCAGCTGATTGCAGGCGGCTATATTAATCGCCCGTACACGGCAAAAGTAGGCCAAACATCTAGATTAAATCGTACGCACGGCTGTCGCGTACCTAGCGCCGCTCCGATCTCTTCAATATAACGTTTTGTTTACACTGCCATTGTGTTAAGCACGCTCGTCCACAAAAATCTGTCATATTGACAACACGCACCACTAAAATTCGCAACACGAGGACCGACGGCCCCAATAACAAAGACTTGTCAATCCAATGCTGAAAGTTGGTGAACAGAAAAGTTAATTTACCTCGGCGGCCCTTGGCGATTTTTGCGCTTGTTGTTCATATCTCCGTCGCCCGACTGCCCCGGCGGGTAGGCACCTTCGCGTCTACGCGTAGGGACCGGAATTTTGGCAATTTATCACTTCTCTCTTTTACAATACAGTCCTTTCGACTTTCGCGGATGCACTAAACTGCAGTTGAATTAGGAGTTACCACTCGAAATGCGATCACAGGCATGCATCGATTTCACTAAAGTTTACAAGATTTGCCAACAAATATAAACTAAAATATATTTGAGTACAAAATCGCAGTTCGTTTTATTCTCAGAAACTAATCCCAAAAAATAAACAGGTTGGCAGTTCTCTCGTGCCTGCAATCAGCGCAGGAATACAACATGGCGCTGTGACGTATTCGTCAAAAGAATTGCAAAATAAAAAAAAAGCGCTCAATTAACAACTACACATGGAATGCAAAACTATAAATACCTAATCTAATTTTTGACCCACATCAATAATAATTATTATCACTGCTCACTAAGTAACAAATAATTAATAAAGTTGCTTTTGACCACTTCCACTTAAGAACTTTCAATATGGCGGAAATAGGCACTAGACATGCGGTGTTGCTATTAAAAATTGGACATTTAGCAAATTTCTTTTTTTTGTTATAAAATCAAAATGAAATAAAAATAAATCTATTTTACTATTGTATGATTTTTTGGCACTATAATATTATTGTATAGCCAATAAAAAAATTGTCGGCTATAGCTGTCTACAATTTCATTAAAAGTATAAATTGATTAGACAAAATTTAAAAATATAATTAATATTTATCACGATAACAGAGTCAATAAATTATAAAAAGTGGAATAAATTATTAAAAAGAGGCTATAGCATATATATATGTGTATACATATTTACAGATTACATAGTGATTAAACATATAAATGTGTAATCACTATGTAATCTGTAAATTTGTATTCTCTATGGTTCTAAGAAGGATCGCATAGCGCGCGCGCGAATTTCAATAAGTTGTAACTAGATAGAACGCACGCGTGGTAGATAGCTCGGGCTCGCGTTTGTTATTGATCGATGTCGCGCAAATTTTTGTAGGGCACGACAAAATGAGTGCTAAAACCGCGGCAACAATGTCTCAGCGTGAAAAATTCGAGCTAATTAACTCTGAAGTACGTTCTTTTTACGAATATTGTAAGGAGGCGGGGATGAGCGATGAAGAAATGGATATAATTTGCCGTCCCTTAACAAATGCGGTGCGGAAGGCGTCTGTTAAGAGATGGACGAGAGTGATTCTTGCGATCGTAATGATTTTCGCAATTGGATACACCGTGAGCCAGACTGAAACATTTCAGTGGCATGCGACAGCGATGGCTAGAATCGCTTTGATAAAAATCCTTCCCCTTTGGGACTGGACTCCGTTGTATTACAACAAATGTCTAATCCAGCGTACGGAGCCCTACACGGATCCCGACGTCGTCTCGCTCTCCGACTGCATAGCTTGCGAAGCGATAAGTGAGTAATTAATTTGGTAACATTAAATAATATAATTAAATAAATGTGGCTAGTGCGAAATATGGAATACTGCGCATGTCAACGGTGCTGCCTCATTAATTATTACTAGCGAATACGATATCACAGAGATAGCTACTGAAATGGAATTGATTGATGATTTTAAATCAATGTAGAGTAATAAGTAATATTATGAAAGTTACTTACGTTAGAAACTAATGTAGATATTGCGCCCCTGCATTCTCGGTGGCACGGCCAAACTGCGGGTGAAGGGGGACCTGACAGGCACTAATGGTAGATAAATGTGCCTAACTGCCCTAGTCCAGTTAAAGCCTCATTTTACGGTATCTTCGCGCACTATTGTCAGTTTTCTCGTGATTCGAGATGAGGGTATATCATTATTGGTTTTTTTATGAATTTAAGCGTCTACCTAGGCGAAGACTGAGCTAAGATTTTACAGATTTTTTAAAGTTGATAAAATCGAGAAATATGAGTTCTCCGACATGAAAAACTTACAACGCCTAATTCATTTAACTTTTACATACATGTACTCCGAAATTTTTGAATATTCGCAGTAACTAAGTAAAAAAATATTTTATAAAACAAATTTATAATACTGGTTTAGTAAATAGATTTATTTATAATAATTCAATCAATCTTCTGATAAATATGCAGATGCACTGCCTACCATTAATATCCGTAAAGAACGCTTCCCCTGAGCCCTTCAGGACTTTCTATTTTGGAGTTAAAATCTCAGGTATATTTGAAATAAGACTGTTTTCTATACGCCTAACTTATTCATAACATTCTGCCACGGAAGTATGTTTAAAATTCATTATTCACAATTAATTAATGTTTAATTTACTTATCTTCGAATTTCTCGTGTATTTGATCTTTTGATCCCTCCTATCTCTTTCTCTCTCTCTTTTAATAAATAATTACTAATACGCGAAAAAGTATAAAATATTACGAGGTTGGAATTTTTACTTTATCTTTTATTTATATATTCGTGCTTATTCCCACGGCTCCGCTCGCTTGGGTCACTTACCACAGTGAGAAGTATCCTATGCGTCGATACAGGCTTGCATTTATAATATGAGTATGATAAAAGAACATTGATAATTTAAGTTTATGTAAGAAATAGCAAACAAGTATGCTATGAACCTGATAGTGGTCTCTACCGCCCTTGGATATTGTAAGCAATTTAATTTAAGGAAGAGGGTCTCACACATGCGTCGCTTCTTCCGAGGTCTAATGATCGCCTCATATGAAAGTGTGTCGCTGAGTACTACACTATTTATTTTCATTTTATTACAAAAAACTAGCTGCGCCCCGCGGATTCACCCGCGTAAGTTTCGACGATATATAGCCTATAGCCTTCCTCAATAAATGGGCTATCTAACACCGAAATAATTTTTCAAATCGGACCAGCAGTTCCTGAGATTAGCGCGTTCAAACAAACTAACTCTTCAGCTTTATAATATTAGTATAGATACTAGTAATAAATTTAAAATATTTCCTTCTAGAAACCGTAGCCCGTACATCGGACACCACTTACAACGAGGTATTTGATCATCATTTGATGCGGGGGGCACCCGTCATCGTCCTAGACGCGTACTACGACTGGTCTGAGCTGAACCTGACCGGCCTGATCAACGAGGAAGACCGTCTCCGCGACTCCGTACCTTGTAGGCTCCTCACCAACATCAGAATAGGGAAACAACCCATGGATCTAGAGGAAATCGTCTCTCGTATAACAAACAGTGATATACCAAGTTGGTTCGTCCACTTCCAGAACTGCGATTTAAAGGCGGTGAAGTCGTTCCGAGTCTTAGCACCCAGACCCTACTTCCTCTCCCCCCACATCCCCCCTTCTCACTTCAATTGGTTGTTACTGTCCAGAGACTACGATACTCATCGGTTCAAGCGTTTAGAACTAGATATTGGCTTAGTCATCATGTCTCAGCTGAAAGGTATGACCTATATTCAGTTGAAACCAAGGTTTCCCTGCGACGACGTGTGTCACACCCTCAATTTTGAGCTGAATGAAGGTGAGACGTTGGTTTTGGGCAATTCATTGTGGGAGTTTGAATATTTGCCGGGCAAGGGCGAGAATGTTGCCATAATCACTGAAACCGACTGGGTCGAGTCCTAATATTAAAGTTTGATGTCTACCCGTTCATGTGTCGTGTCACCAAGATTATTAACTTATGAACAAATTTAATGTTGACATTGATTTGTTTATATATTTATATATAAAACAGGTACCCTCGATATGCGGTTTTTGGCTTTTTTTTTATCGAAATTTCAACTCAGTTACATGGATCGTGGTGAAACTGGTGGTGGCGGACAGGAACCGTTGACAAGCACTAGTGGTAGATTAAAGTCTATCGCTTAGACGTTGATTTATATTTTTTTTCCTCCAATAACAGTAGATAGAATTGTGGGTACACTGTAAAATATTATAAGCTTCCGTTTTTAGAAAAGATTTTATTGTGACTCTACTCTTACCGTAACTAAGCAAAAAAAAGGAATTGATATGAAATTAGTGTGAGGCATAATGAAGACAGCTAGGCGGTTTAGGGTTCAATTCCAAATTATATTAATATTTTTTGATAATATTCGAAGTTTAGATAATCTTGGGAGCACGACCAAACGATTTATCTGATTGCTATTATAGTTATTATATTAATAATTTATGTAAGCAAATCAATATCAGAAGCGCTAGAAACTTTAATGTTAAAATATGCAAAATATTTAATCTCTGTTTAACCAAACTATGACTGTCTATACTTATAATAATCATGGGTGTGGTGTCTATTTTGTTTGTGATCTGTGGTTAAAAACGTATTAGTTGAAATACATACTGTTAATAATGTTATTTTTGTGTAGTAAGTTAAATGAGATTAATATTAAGAAAATACTCAAAACACAGAGAATCTCAATAACTTTCAGATAATTAATCTCGTTTGTATCAAGCTTTATCTACAAACAGATTTCTGTATTACATTATTTTTAAGTACATTGCTGCTTGCATCCCGGTTCACAACTACCTTTTTTTCTTTGTAAAATTACAAAGTAGTCTATCGTGTAAAAGTATTATACGGTATGAGAATTAAAATGAATAAGGGATTTTTTCTTGTCACGCGGGATTCAGTCCGCGTGCTTACATGACCGGAAAAGTGTCTACAAATGATAGTGATGATGCATTATGTGACATGCACGCTAACTGGATTCACACGTGGGCACAGCCCGCGTGATAAGAATAAAGTTACTAAGGAAATAGTGTATAAACGTGTTACGAAGAATAGAAGTCGTTTTTTTAATCAAACAATATTTATGTTAGCGTTAAATAATAACAAATTAAAACATTGAAAACTGTTATATCTAACTAATATACATCGAGACTGATGATTTTATGTACATATCAACACAATACATATACTCGTATCGGAAAGATAATTCATTCTATATAATAATAAATAATTTAAAAGTCCTCATTAAATATAAGGTTTTATTATATCACGAACGTAATTTTGCACAAAATTACTCAAAATAGTAGAGTGCACGGCCTGTTGAATTTTTGGTAGCGAGAACATTAATATAAATATAGAAGGTATATCATAAAGTATGTTACGGAGAAAGATTATTGGTAAGTATATAATGACAAAGTACGATAAAACTATCTACATAAATATATTGTCACTTTACATATGGTATTATAAATATATTTTAATTGTTTTATTGTTGTTAAATTTAAAGGTATCGTGTCATTGATAAGTGTGCGTCATCTGTGTAATCGCAATGGATGTATCTGGATTCCGGGGCGAGAAGGGGGGAGGGGGGCAAAGACTTGACGACCCGCGTTGCGGAGCGGTCACAATACTGGTCTGCTACGCAGTGGGTACCGGGTACGATCCCCGGCCAGACAGACATTTGAATGATGAGTTTAGATTTCTGTTCTGGGTCTGGGAGTTTGTGTACTCGTTTTTGTGTGTCCATGGCACCCACGACACAGGAGAAAATCCTGTGGGGCTATGAGTGTAGAAAGCGTTAAATAAAAATAAAAAATAAAAGAGGCTTAGACCCTCCCATTTGATATCATGTATTTAAATCCATCCGTAACCTTTTAGGCCGCTGCAAAATTGAAGAACTTTTCATTTGTCATCTAACCTTTTTGGGTCAACCTGACGAAAATCCGCCAGTGCCAATTTTATAACCATGGGCGTGTATGGAAGAGGGAAGGGAGGGGTCATGGGTCCTCATTAGCATAGTCGAGAGAATTTTTTTACTCAGGAGGACTTGTTTTTA
>MOOZ01000724.1:50459-65979 GCA_002930495.1 Cecropterus lyciades | reverse complement strand
AAAGAATTTTTCAAATCGGACCAGTAGTTCCTGAGATTAGCGCGTTCAAACAAACAAACAAACTCTTCAGCTTTATAATATTAGTATAGATATCAAACTAATTGACCTTTTAATTGTAGTCGTATTTTCTTCACGTTCACTGAAAGAATACCATTTATTTGTAATGAATAATTTTATAAAAGATTTTTATTTTTATAATTAGTTTCCATAAAATAGAAGAGATCAAACAGATGCGATAACTTTGATATTAAGAACTTCGATTGTTCTTAAAAACAATTAGTATAGGAATCCCAAAACTTTTTTAATCATAATATGATTTCCAATTTCATAAGTACCTATTCGATACCAAAGAGGTAAGAATAACATGGAATTATTATTTCTGAAAATAGTAACTTTATAAAACATTTTATTTAATATCAGAACACTAAAGAGCAATAAATTTAATTCATTTGTACATACAATACGTTACGGCTTATTGTGGTCACAACTGTTGCTCCATGTTTGTTCAATATTTAACTTATGAACTTTTCGCGACCTTTATTTTAATATACAAATACAAAACATATTTCATTATATGAATATTAAACATTACGAAAGAAGTTAATATTTGTTTATATTGGGATTGAAAGAAGGGATATGGGAACGGGTATATGTATGTTATTATTACATAGATATTATACATTGATATTGTATTATTAAATTGAAATTATAATGAGTGTGGAAAGAGTTTCGCACATGACTGAGTAGGTACCATGTATATAAAAATGAGAACGAGAAACGTGAATTCTGCCGATATTTTATTTTCAATTGACTCCACTTTAAAGCTATATTGAGTCAATCGCGTCTCGATATGTTCTTTCAGAGGAAGCAATTTCTTGGAAGTCCATAAAATCTCTATCTCTTGTTGCACACTCGTGAGAAATCGCCGTGCGGTCTCGGATAACGTTAAGAAATTGATTTTCAATAGAGATGTTCGCTGTCTAAAGTGTAGCCTACGGTTTGTGGAATTGTTTGTCGATATTAAGTACTTTAAGTAATTGTGTAACTTAGGTTAATAAGTTGATAGGATTGTTTTGTGATATTCCAGTGTTATTGAAAAACTAGTCTTGTGTTGTAAAAATAAAACCACTCTATAATTGCAAAACCAAATATCAAACCTTGTGTTCATACTTTGGGAAAACCCATAACGCACGCAGTTATTAAAGGAATGATAAATTTATGTTTGTTGTCTTCTCGCAAGCAATCGTCACTTTTTTATTCACTAGACGATCGATTACGTTATAGACTGTTTATTATATAACTTAACTAAGTGGGGCCCGCGGTTTCACCCGCGTTTAAAAGAAATGTAACGTGACATACATTAACCGAAATTTTATACCCTTAATAATCTCTATTTTATTCTTTTACCGGTAGCGCCGCCGTACCTTATGCCGGTACCGCCGCAAATGCTACATCTCGCAATTTTTAAATCTGTAACATCTTCGAAAATATTCATTTAAATCATATGCTGTAAAGGGCCATATAGATCTATATTAAATCAACAATGCATTTAAGGTATTTAATTGGATAAGGATTAATGCTGTATTCGTAAAAATCGCTTCGAAAATTAGTCATTATTTGTCGTAAAAAGTAAATGATAAAAAAATGTTATTGTGGGATATCCATAAGAGATAGACATATACCATCGCGGAGTTTTCTGTAGAACAATTCAATGTGTACAATACTTAGTACATTATTTTGATAAATCTCGTAGGGTTCAGCCTGCGTTTGCAATGTAAGCTGAAAAAATGTAATTATTTACATCACATTACAAACCTTAAAAATAACAGTATTTCTCCACTATTTAGTGGATGTTATTATACATATAAACCTTCCTCTTTAATCAGTATATCTATTAAAAAAACCGCATCAAAATCATTAGCGTAGTTTTAAAGATTTAAGCATACAAAGGGACATAGGGACAGAGAAAGCGACTTTGTAGTGATTTGCCGAACTTTTGAGTTTCAGCTCTTTCGTTCTCACTGTGCGATAACTTAAATATCAGTTTATGGTTATAAGAACTTCGTAACTCGTTCATAAAATTAAAAATCCTAAATTAGAAGGAAATCATACATTAGGAAATTATATATGAGATTAATATTCAATTAACTACATAACAAAGTTCATATCATTCATTATCATTATCATATCATTAAAAATCATAGGTTCGTTTTATAAAACAACGCAATTATCTTCTTACTTGTACACCTTTTTTTCTGTTTATAGTACGGAAGTAGCAAACGATCATGCAGTCCACCTGATGGTAAGTGGCTACTGCCACCCATGGCATGGACATCTGTAATCAACCCTAGATAAGATCAACGTCTCACCTAAGGTTAGCCACAGATGTGTTGCTACCCCTGAGGACTAAGATGGAATGCCTCGGAAAAGTATGTCTCCCTTACCACACCCTTCAGACCTGAACACCACAGCGCATAACACTGCTGTTATTGGTCAGAAATAGGTGTGGCGGTGGTGCTTCCGGAGTCGAACCACAAAGAGTTCTACCACCTTCAAGTCTTCATGTCTAGGTATTCATAAGGTTTTGACATATCAAATCGATAGAGATTATATATAGGTTATACATATATATACGTAGTGTATGATGTGCATATTAATTTGTTACGGTTAGAACTATAGAATAAAAAAATGACAACGATGTATGCTGGATAGCAATGACGGTGAACATAGACTGAAATGTAGATTATAGCATATGCAATGAACTGAATAAGTAACAGTAGAAGTGTCCAAACAACCTTGCCAAATAAAGTATTTAACTTAAGTTAGGTACATTTAATGTAGATACAATCGCGTCGGCTACGAAGATATTAACTGTGAACATAACAGAATTAAATACAATACTAATAATTCTTTTTAGGATAAGTAAATTTAACAAGTATAATGTTATTAAGAGTACTTGTAATATCAATGTCTAAGAAGAAATATATAGAATTTATTTTAGTCAAATGAGAGTAATTTTTATTATGAGAAGTTTTTGTATTATTTGTGACAAATACACTTTTAAAAAGTATTGTAAATAGATCACGGCCTACGTCAAATCCATATATTTTAACAAGCTTGGAGTGAATATATACAATTTACAGAAACCATGTATGCCTAATACTGTATACCATAATTGTGTTGTCTCTTTGCGACAATGGTAAAATGGAAACAAAATCACGATGATCTGGGGGGATCGTTATTTTTGTATGGTTAACATTACGGGTAGGTATAGACTCTACAAACCGAGATCAATTCGAATACAAGTTTTCAACGATTGATTAGTTATGATTATGGTTGTCTGATATTCGAGTAATAGACCTATTACACGAGAGACTGACCCATTGAAATAAGTAGGAACATGTAAATTTTTTGCATACCTTCTTTTTGTATTCCAAAGCAGCGAATGCGATTTGAAATTGAGCATATGTATTCGATCAAATATTTGATTGAAGGCATATGTGAACCATTCCGTGACAGGAAAAAAGCCCTTAGAAGTCTGTCTGGTGGGTATTGGACCCTTATGTGTCTAAACAGTATGATGACCATTTAATTATTGAGTCATTACACGTACTTGTCTTATAACAGCTGTGTTAAGCGCTGCTGTGTTTTAGTTTGGAGCGTGTGATACATATACTTATTGGCAATCTTTGGGAGGACTCCGATTCGATCTCAGGTTCATTACAATTCTATGCCGGACTTGCCATGAACTATTAGGAGTATATTTTATAATAAATCCACGGCCAAATATAATTAGAGTGTAATTACTTTCAATGTAAAGAAACCAAGATTCTACAGAAGCGATTCAGATATGACTATGAGAGAAAATAATTCTATGAAGTAATACTCGTCTAATGTAATAATATTACCTTAAACGAGTATAAACGAGTATAAAAGTACAACTTACTTTGTTAAGACACGAAGATATGTTTCTCATCAATGTTGTTTACGTTCTTATTAAATTTAATTTGTTTTGTAACATAGAAATTTCAGTATTATTCAAGTCAATCTTAAACAAGGCTATACTTTTAGTTAAATAGCTAACTGTGCCATACACACTCCAATTTAAACGCCGCTCAACAAACTCCAAATGCACGAATGGTTTAGGAACTGTTAGGTGGCAATGTTATCAGGATCTTTTTTTTGTCAGCGAGGATTTAAATATGATACAAAAAGTGTGTGGTTTAAAAAACTAAGCTTGAATAGATTATCTAGGTGCCATAATGGCTGTCACGAGCTTCACAACTTGTTAACCCGCTTACGAATCGAGTCCACATGCATACTATTCGCATTCGATCAAGATTAGTCAAAAGCAAATTATTTAAAATTGGGAATAGTACTAGTTACAGAGATTTTGATACACTTTTAAAGATGAAATATGATGAGCAAATGAGCATTCGATCTGGATAGAAAATAATGCTCAAGACGGTAAGTTTTACTGCCCGTAAAATCTCCGTGGTATCAGTACAAGTTATCTACGACAAATAAGGTTGAAGGGTCACTCCTGAGAACTAAATTAGACTACCCCATACTTGCTGAAGTACTCGTGCTTCGCTACGGGACATAAAATAGGCGTCATATTGAAATAGTGAAAATATCAAAATCAAAAGTAGACTATAAGTTATCCAGTTAAATAAGCGATATCCATGGAAAATTTCGTGTTACGTAATTGAGTAACAAACAGACACACACCATCTCATTTATATATTAGTATAGATTATGCCTTTAAAGAAAAAATATAGCGCTTAGCAATTGTTTAAAGATGGTTGTGACGGTGTGACGATGTGACAGTTATACCACCTGTGTGGAATCACATTTTTTACCACCTTTACGCGATGTTCCATTGAAGGTATATCAACTAGTACCTACCTAGAAACTATTTGTATTTCAAGAAGGCCTATTTGCAATTTGATCTACGAGGTTAGACAAAAATGTAAGTAGTTTTGAAGTTTTTGGGTCACATAACTAACTACAAACTTTCAGCTTAGTTACTGAGCGCAATGTACTAGTTAATAGTTAGCGAGCGACTAAGTTATCTATCTTATAGTTTGTGGTAATGAAACAGCCACCGACACGGTCTGGCTAGTTAGATGCTTTCCAAGTGTATAAGATATTATCATTATTTATCTATTATAAACAGACAAGATGTGGTTATGTACGTATATTTTAACGAGTGCGCAGTAAAACGTCGAACAAAGTTTTTTTTTACAGTATGGAAGTAGCCACTGTCGCCCATGGACACCCGTAATCAACCCTAGGTAAGATCAAAGTTTGACTTTAGGTTAGCCACAGATGCATTGCTATCCCTAAGGACTAAGATGGAATGCCTTGGAAAAGTATGTCTCCCTTACCACACCCTTCAGACCAGACAACAATAGCGCATAATACTGCTGTTATTAGGCAGAAATAGATGTGGCGGTGGTGCTTCCGGAGTCGAACCAAAGTGATGTATGGGTTTAATTAAAATAAGTGGACTTTTAATTAATTTTTATCCGCGTAAGTGGCGCGTTATTACCGAGTACCCTGATATTTACGGCCGTCCGATGTTATTTATAGTATGTCGTTCTACGTTCTACCACGTTAATTATATTTACGGTGGCAGCTTGTTTAGGATTCGCTTGTTTGAAGATTTTATTGCGCGCATTACTGGACAACTAATAGAATAGAACTCCTTAAAAGTTTGTGGTTTGTTTGTGAGCTATATACATACATAACTTACTAATGCGTATACATGCACATATAGAAAGTTGTGCGTACATTGAGGTAACCGAGGAAGATTTATTTAGAAAATCTCTCATTTAAATCGGCCTTTCCCGCGCAAAGATACATTTAGAAGATATCCCCCAGCAACCAAAAAAGGCGTAGTAAATTCAATATTTAATAAATGACTTTATTTCGAATATTATGTATGAGTCTGCCATTTCCATTGGGGTGGCTGTCTACTTTTATTCTGACTGCAGCGTCTATTACTATAGTTTGTTAGTTAAATTGTGGTAATCATTCTAACATGTATATATTGCATATATTAACATGTCTAATATTTGCGGCGGCCTCAATGATAGTAGTCAAATCAAGATAGCCTACACGGAATTTGCATAGTTAAATAAGCAATGTATAGGCAATAATATAAATTCTCATTACCTTATATTGCCTGAATGTTCGCTGACCAAATATAGGGACAGATTTAGACGCGAATCATTAGCTGTTGATCTTGTCGGCCAGCTTGTTTGTGAGCAAATGTTGACACTGACGGCGATTGACAGTTTCCGTTCATGTCATCGGACCAAGCAATCGTGCTCGTGTTGCGTGTGTTCGTATATATATTCCCTTGTATTAATATGCATCTTATCTTTCTTATAATTACTATATATAGAAGAAATTTTATGTTTTGTTTACACAAGGCCCTAAGTACGAGTTTATCAGAATTCCTCAAAACAATATTTTTTTATGTTTACACCCATCATTGCAAAGTAGGTATATTTACGCGTTAGTGCCAACCGCACTTACGTTCGCAAACGATGATCTCGTATAACATGATTCCAGCTCCGAAAAAAGAATTTTACAAAAAATCTTTTTTATATTACAGACTAGTTGACCTGGCAGCCTTTATCAGTAATGTCATGCAGCGCTCCTATATTTTTCTATTTTAAAAACCTTCTCCAGACAATAACAATTACAACAAAAAAATAACTGCCAGTTACATATGTAAATCGTTTCACAGCGAGTTCGAAATTTCGAAAACGACTTAAGGTTACATTATAAAATTTTATATTGTGAAGCTCGTTAGGCTTTTTTTTATTTTGTCATGTTCCGCGCAGCACTCTTATTTTATTTTTATAAAAAAATAATTAGCGAAATCGGTTCAACCGTTGACGAGTAATAAGTGAAAAAGGATTATACGGATTAATTTATGTGTATATCGACGCGAAAGCCAAGATTTTCGTTTGTTCTGTTCTAAATATTATTTAATTATTTTATAATATAATTCTAATGAACTTTGATTATTTACAAACATGAATTTTAATTACACATTTAAGTCAAATAAGTCATGAAATTGGAACTTTTTTTTATGTTCCAATTTCATGTAACGTGGTATCTTGTTCGTTTTAGTTCGCAAGTTCGCAAGATTGCGTTGTAGCGAATTGAAGTTGTTGCTTTTTGAACGTGGATTATTAAAAATAAATTACTATTTATAAGATGATTTCCTATGTTACAAAATTTATTTTAAATCAATTCATGATTAATGCGATGTAAATTGAATTTATTTAAAAAATATTACATTGATCACGTGTTAATTTAGTTTCGGCGGCAAAGAGCGCACATGGTTTTGTGTTATTGATAAAATGTAGCAGTCTTGCTGGTTTTGGAAGAAGCGGACTACTCTTGTAAGTACAGTCATTTGAACTTATTGAGATTTGATTTAAAAATAAATTAGGATTAAAATTGATCTAATAATTTATAGTGAGTTTGTCATTTCATCATGAGCGAAAACAGTGACGTCGGCAATGCTGACGTCACTCTTCCTAAAAACTCTGTGGGGCAAAACTCCTCGATATATATAATAGGTATATAAAAGATATTGTGTACAACAATTTGTATAATGCCAAAAATACGTATTTATATTATGTATATACGTGTGACTATTGAAGAATCAGAGTTAGTTACGACAGGTTTGCCTTTCACAATACACGTGTCGAGTGGATATCTACGGTATTAACGGGTCCTAGAGCTATCTCAACCAATATCAATGTACACGGACTTTTACGGATAAGTCCGTAGTATAATAGTACGTGATCTTTATCGACATTGCCATAACAGTAGTGGAATTATAGAATACATTGTAGAACACGTGTAGATGTTTTATTCAAACATATACCATACTTAGCCGCGTGGTGCCGTCTCTTTAATGTGTTTGAAGTAACAGTTTTACTATTAGTCGATGGGTTTAAATGAGACTCAAAACTTATTTTTTATATCGAGTTATTTAGTTAAATAGCGTAACTAACATGACCCATTATAGAATATATCAGTACAGTTTCATTTTATTTACCTTTTAAAACGGAAAGAACGTTTTACATGGTACTGCCTTGTATAATGAACAGTAATATAAAGCTATCTTGATAAACTCTTTCGTGGCTTAATATTTTAATCAATAGCTTACGTGGCAATAACTTTGCGAATAAAACTTTTCTATTCCTATTTGCCGAGTAATCCCCATTATTGACAGTTTTAGAGAGCCAACTTCCCTCGTCATCAGTATTGGTGGGTAAGGGTAGAAGCAACCAACATTCCACGAAGTTTTAAACGTCTTCGTCTTGAATAATTACGTGAGATCCTTTAAAATACGTGTCTGTATTATGAATGAAGTGGTGGGTTTCTGTTTACAGAGAACGACTGAGTTTACTAGATGTATCATATTTCACGGAACATCTCGCATTTCAGGAATAATTTTAAATGTTCCGCCGGGACTGACTGTCCTGTATTTTATCAGTGATGTAAAAAATAAATGTACAAGATAAATGTATTGATGAAACGTGAATAGATGACCATATTAATTACCCGAAGATTTCTGGCGTCAGAAGGAGGGTAGAGTATTTCGAGCATATGTATGTATTTTATGATTATAATTTGTTTCTTTCTGTATGTTAAATTGAGCAAAAATAATTTGAAAGTAACGCATTCTTAA
Source organism: Cecropterus lyciades (assembly GCA_002930495.1). Classification (NCBI taxonomy): domain Eukaryota; kingdom Metazoa; phylum Arthropoda; class Insecta; order Lepidoptera; family Hesperiidae; genus Cecropterus; species Cecropterus lyciades. Next base: position 57,254 of record MOOZ01000724.1, on the reverse strand, counting down.
ATAAATATATATTTACTTTTAGACCTATGTACAAATTTTTATCTTAGGCGCGCATACGTGGATTTGCATTTTCTTAAGAGTGTAGGCTGTTTTATAGGCCACGTAATGGCAAGAAATGTAATTGCATATGCGTATTACTTAAGTATGTTATTAATGGCTTGTGTCAATTTTGTTAAGATGTATACTTTACGAATTATTGAACATGTTTCCGTTCATATATTTAATGTTGAGAGTAAAAGTAATAAAATGTTTATTGAACGAAGTATATATCTTTTCAGTGTTATTCTTCGCAGCCTGGTAGGTATGTGTCTTGTTTACTTCAAAGATCCGGATATTGATGGAACAATAAAGGAATTAGTTACATTTTAGTATAAATATACCCGATCTAAAGTAAACTTGAGACACATGTATTAATGTTAATGTGCCGATATGTGAAACTATTTCAGTGATTGTTTCATTGTTCTCCAAAACTATTGAAACAGGAGCTCTTGATATACTTCATCTATTAATTTAATTACAAAAAATGTCAAGTTAATTAAATTACATAAACTTCATACAAACAAATAGGAATTTATTTGCTAGCTGTAAATTTGACCTGATTGTAATTTTATTACAGTTAGTTGACAAAAATGTCTCTGTGTTTAAATTTTGACTTTATGATGAAATTAAAATAAAACTAAATCCGGGTTTATTTCAAATTATTTACAGACTTATTTTGGGAGACGCTGTATTACAAATAAATCACAATGGTTAGGGAAAACTAGAGTTACGGCAAAAACACTGGTCATAAATATTCCCATGTCTTGTAGTGGAACACAATGTAATGAGCATTTTATAAAAAGGTTTATTTATATCTAGGGACATTGAACGGATCAGACGCGTGCCATGACAGAAAGGATCAAATTTTTCCATACAATATTTTGACACGGCCCAAATTTCTGTTGTCGTGTTATATAGTTATATATAAATAGAAAGAAAATATTTGTCTGTCACGGCAGATGACATGCCTGATGTTTATAGATGTAAATTAATCCTCATATAATACATCCTAAGCATATATAATTTGACGACCCCCGTGGCGGAGCGGTCACCATACCGGTCTGACACGCAGTGGGCCCCGGGTTCGATCCCCGGCTAGACAGAAATCTGAATGATGAGTTTAGGTTTCTGTTCTGGGTCTGGGTGTTTGTGTATTCGTCTTTGTGTGTCCATGGCACGCACGACACAGGAGAAAATCCTAATGTGGGGCTATGAGTGTAGAAAGCGCGTTTTTATATAATTGTATGTGTAATATAACCCAAATAAGATCTTATTAATTTTATAAGCTACGTTTTTTCTTTTTTAATATCTCAGATTTTTTGCAGCCTTGGCGTCTTGCTTTTCAGCTTAGCTATATTAAATAAAAATACATAAACTGTAAACAGATAATAATAATGATCCTAAGGACTATTAAACACGTAAAACGATAAATCATATACATGGATATTGAAAATGAAATGGAGGAGGAGGAGCAGGTTTAAAATAGTTAGGCTATTGGCATCGTTTACAGAGATCCCCCGGGATATACTGGAGGGTCGGTTTACGACCGAGGACTGATTTGAGGAGACGTTTCAATTTTAGCTTTTTGTGGGATGGAGTAAATCGTAAAGCCATCGTACGTGCCTCTGATAGTAAACGAAATGTGAAATAGTCTTTTTCAAGTTTTTATGCAACTTATTTTATCATGTAACAGATCTTTTTGAGCTTATCTTTAGTTAACCGTTGCCCATGTCTTTGTACGTGCAGACCTTAATATAAAGTAACATAAACTTTAAATCCCTATTAAATCTCCTTCTGGAATATCAAAGAATCCTACATTATAAATGTACCTATTATAAAATAATCGTTACGGCTTTAGTACTTTAGACACTGCGATATATATTTTTAATATGTAAGTAGTAACTGGTCATGGGCAAAAGGAGGGTAGGCCGCCCTTCAGGTGCACTGATGACCTGAAGAAGACGGTGGGTAACCGCTGGATTCAGATGGCTCAGGACCGGTCGGAGTGGCGCCGAGTAGGCTCAGGCCTATGTCTAGCAGTGGACTCTCAAAGCAGTCCACTTGATGGTAAGTGGCCACTTCCACTCATGGACATCTGATCGTTGAGTGAGTAGCTTTCACTTTTACTTATTTAACATATTTTGTTATCGTGCGTGCGTTATTAAATTAATAATAATAACATTCTTAATTATACACAAAACAAAAACAACAATGGCACATACAAGTTGACTTATTATTATTTGTCTTAGAACTCCCGGACAGTGCTTGTCAGGAGGACTTCGGTTAAGTTCCGAGGGAGATCCGAGAGACCTCTGCATAGCATCGAGTAAGGCCATCGAGGGGTTTTAGTGGGTAAACATGGCATAACCCGGTGACTCTTCGTCGTCAACGAGTATCTTTTGAATTTGATAGAGATTTTGACGGCCCCCGTGGCGGAGCGGTCACCATAGCCGGTCTGAAATGCATGTTCTGGGTTAGATCCAGGCCAGACAGATTACTGAACGCTGGTTTTAGATGTCTGTTCTGGATCTAGGGTGTTTATGTATTCGTCATTGTGAGTGTCCATGGCAACTACGGCATAGAAGTAAATCGTAACTCATTTTTTTGTGATATATAATAATGAAGTAGCAAACGAGCCTACAGTCCACCAGGAAGTGGTTCCTGCCGCCCATTGACATCTGTAATAAGCCCCAGGTAAGATTAGATTTTTACCTGAGGTTTGCCACAGATGCGTTGCTACTCCTGAGTTAAGTTCCTGAGACTAAGTTCTACCACCTTAAGTATATCTTCTTCTATATCTTCAATTATAGTTTGTCTTATGTGATCAACAAGCGTATATACTATCTACCTCTAATATAACTAAAGAGAAACATACATAACTGTTTCTACCAACAACCAATATTTCGCTTAAATTTGGAGTAGCGTCAGTGCTTCCAGATGCATTGTAATTACTTTTTTACCATATACTGTAATGTAATGGTAATTAAAGTATACAGTAAAGTAAATTTTATTTCGATTATCATCCTTTCCAAAGGAAAGACCTTTTTTTGGTCGTCAAATTGCACTAGCTAAGGGAAAGTAGGTGACTTTTTTTCGTCGATCAAAATTGTTCCTTCAAAATTGTTTAAAATGTCAAAATTAAAATTAATTATATAATCACGATCTAGAAGCACTGAGTAGCGTAGAAGCTTGATTACACGCAACTTTATCCTAATATCTATTGCACACTCGTGAAACACTCGACTAAAGTCGACGTGCTTTGAGCGACGAATTTCCTCTTGGCGCGTGTTTTGTCTTTATCTCTTTGCTTTGTTCTACCACTTGAGTCATTGAGATTAGTTAAGTGAGCAAAATAGTGCAGGGATTTACTTTGTTTATGACACGGATGTTAAGTGGTCGTCCATAGATCTTTTCATATTAAGTTGTATATCACTAGTCATCCAAATATATATTAACGCAAGGATAGTATTTTCATGAATGTAATAGTATTTTTATAAGAAAGCCGGGAGTAGGCTTTCTTATAAAAATACTATTACATTCATTATATGATTATGATAACAGCGCACCGGAAACCATACCTCCACGCAGATAGTTCCGGGTTCATTTCCCGGCAAGGCTTATTAAAATAATGAATTTAAATTGGGTTTGTGTGTATATAATAGGCAGGAAATCGTAGTTTGAGCGTATAAGTGTAAAGTATTGTATTTCGTGGCCAAATAAATTATCGGAAAATACATCATGTAATTTAGCGATGGAAAATTATTACTTGTCGTGTTCGCTAATTGATTTCAGTAATCAAGTAGGGTCAAGTACCTATACGTGCACAGTATTTCATAATTTTCCACAAGTTTTTCGTGCTTATCTCTAAAATGATTTTAATGAGTTAAAAATGCGTCTATTTTACGATAAATTAACGTGGGTAAACTGATCTTTAAACTTTTATTATAAGCGTTTTCATTTTATTTTCTGTTTAATTTAAAAATGAATGTATAAAGACAGTATATAAAACAGAATAGTTAATTCATTATTTATTAATCGGATTAAATTTGGTAAAACTAATATAATCAATGTACAATTATGAACAATTTTCTAGAGTGTTTACGATGGTATGCGATCACACATACCGCCGTCTTTCCCAGGATCGCTGGCCATGCGGTTCGAGCTCCCGCTCTTGCCGCTTGCAGCCCCGGAAGCCCCTTGTAGTCGCCTCTTACGACAGGCAGGGGTAACCTAACCCTATTCTGATTCCAGGACTACAGGGACAGTAGAGTAGCTTATCTTTAATTTTGCCTTCAGAAATTGAAGGTGGTAGAACTCTTTGTGGTTCGCCTCCGGAAGTACCACAGAAGTGTAATGCACAGCTGTGTTCTGGTCTGAAGGGTGTTGTAAGGGAGACTTACTTTTTTGAGTCATTCATTCTTAGATCTCCGGGGTAGCGACGCTTCTGTGGCTAACCTTAGGTGAGACTTTGATCTTACCTAGGGTTGATTACAGATGTCCATGGGCGGCAGTAGCCATTTACCATCAGGTGGGCTGCAGGCTCGTTTGCTACTTCCGTACTATAAAAAAAAATCTACATTTATGTTGTATAGTTTACGTAATCAAATCAATTTAAATATTATTTCTACAATTGTTAACAATCTTCTTTAAGTTTTTTTTTATCAATTCAGTTTTAATAAAAAGTACGTAAACATGGCGCGGTCATGCACGTGGTGTTTACGATCTCTCGCTACCCACCTAGCTCAAGTTGTTTATTATCGGGTATAAGAGACGCGCAATGGGCAGTAGGGATCCAAAGCTTCAGAATAGATTTGTGCGCATGGCCACGGGTTGCCCGTTGTACGTGCGCATTGTAGACATCCATAAAGATCTTGAGCTGCTCACCATCGCTCAATACATGAAGCAGCTTTCTAAAGGTTACTTTGATAAAGCTATAGACCACCCCAATCAGCTTGTTGTCAATGCAGCCAGCTACATCCCTGACAAGGATGCTTCGGCTCTAAATAGACACCCCAGACATGTCCTTGACTACCCTGATGATAAGATCACGTTAGATATCGCCTTTAGGCAAGGGGAACCCCCTCCCCACCCCCTACACACACTCAACAATAACAGATTTTACACACGTCGTCCCCGCCGGCGGAGATGAGGACCCCATTACAGCACAACCGATACAACATATACGATGATAAAAACAAATGTATGATAGGACTGATGCTTGAAACGCAAAGTGATTGAGACGAATGTTTCATGGCAATCGGGTTTTTGAATTACCACAATAATAGTTGTATAACCCTTAATGATTTAATACCGTGCCTATTACTTTTAGTAACATTGCTAAGTATTACTGTGTAGTTTTTAAAGAGCTTGGTAAGGAACATCCTCTTATATGAGGCGCTCAAACTTAATTTTCCGGAGTTGGGACGCATATAGAACGCATAATAGGACGCATATGGCCAACTTCAAAAAGGATAATTCTTTCTGCGATTGACTACATATGTCAATGAGTGATAGTGGCCAACAGATGGACTGTATGCTTGTTTGTTAGTTTTGCAATAAAAGAAACGAAAAACACCCGCAGTTTCTTGCTGTAAAATACTTATAGACTTAAATTGGCCAGACCACTACCGTTTTCCTTTATTTAACTTTTGTATGTTAAATACCTATTATATTACAATACATTCTAGATATGAAAATATGAATACAAAATCATTGTAATCGAAAATGTCGATTCATTTCGTGTATAAAATGCTGTCAACAACATTTTTCGCTACAATATTGCTTATGTAATAGTAACAAATGATTCTGACTTTATATATGCCGGTCAAGGATCAAATTTGCAGATAAAAAATATATCATAGTCGTTGAACCATGGTTACAGTAGTATTTATGTTATATCTCTACACCACCCATATTGCGTAACGCTTTTCGATATTGGATATTTCGATATTGGCGTGAAATCAAATATAACTTCCTTTTTTCTCCTACCGCATTGTTTCGGACAAAGGTTCTTAAACTTATTTTGTGTACTGTCCATATTGAAAACAGAATTATCTAGGGATTTCCAAAATTTAAAACAGGTTAAATATCGATAAAACAATATTCAGTTCATGAATAAGAAAAGAGATAATAAGATAATAATCGATAGATTATTACAGGTAGGTTTTAATTTTTAATATATTTTTACACTAGCTTTCACCCGTGTCTGCGCCCGCTTTGATTCAGTTTAACCCAGGTCATAAACTATTTATATGACAAATTTCAGCATCAGTGTCAGTATTTTCATGTGAAAGAGTGACAAACATACATACATATTATAATACTAGCTGACCCGGCAAACGTTGTTTTGCCATATAAATGATTAAATTACTAAAATGGGTAAACGTTTAGGGTTATATGTACTTTTTAATGCCACATTATTGAAAATAAAAACAAAATATTTTGTCCAAAAATTAAAAAAAAAAATTCACCCTTAAATTTTTTTTATATCTATTTATCATACCCCTAATCACTTAGGGGTATGATACATAGATAGTAGCCAATTCTCAAACCTACTGAATATGCATATAAATTTGGTAAAAATCGGTAAAGCCGTTTCAGAGGAGTTTTCAGAGGATATATAAGTTTATAGTATTATAATATTATATTGTAATTATTATTATAGTAATATTATTATAATTCCTATCAATCATATCAGATTTGATGAACATTAATCAGTTATCTTCTCCAAGACCATTTCAACACTCCTCAATTTTG
>MOOZ01000723.1:140246-152443 GCA_002930495.1 Cecropterus lyciades | reverse complement strand
TTTTTTTTTAATGAGAGCTTCCGCTGCATGCATAATGTTAATGTATGTCACGTTACATTTCTTTTTAACGCGGGTGAAACCGCGAGCTCAGCTAGTTAAATATATGACACGTTTAATTGTTAAGACTTTCACACTTATTGATTAGAATTATTTCCGTAATATAATCGTCTCGGGGGCGCAAACGAATCTTGGTAGACGCTAGGCGCTCATGACCCCATTACCCTGCCTATTGGCATTTAATTAATCAGCATCCGTGGACTATAGTTATGATTAATTGTACAGGTGGCAGTCACGAAGTGAGCCAACTTTTAGTACGGAAAAATTGAACATATACGGCACTTAAGATATTTAAGTTAGCGTCTTAGTTATTAAAATCTTAATTGAGAACCTAGCGAGAAGCTGGGTTTTCTTTTAAGTATCAGTATTTACCATTATGTATGTGAATAGATAAACTATGGTACTGATTTACTTTGCGGTATTTTAAAGTCACATAATATACATTCACTAACTTGAACAGCAATCGGTCTAAAAAACACTCTTTGTCTTTCTGCATGAATAGCACGTAAAATAAATAACAGAAGTGGTCCCGGAGGAAGCCACGGGCAAAACCTGGTAAGCAATGAAATACAGCTATAAAAGATAAATATGATAAAGTGCGGACCGTAACCCGGGCAGGCGGGCTATGACCGTCTTCCTCGTAATTTCATTCGGTGCAAATTAATGCGAAATCAATAGCATTGGTTGAGAGACATTGTAGATTATCCAATATTCAGGTCATTACAAATTCAATGGTAAGTGGACACTGCCCTGCGATCAACTCTACGAATATAAGAAGACTAAGTTGGAACGGCTCAAATAAGTTTGTCCCTCTTACTACATCTTTCAAATTAGGATATACAAGTAGCAGCGTTCAATACTTTTTTTAGGCAAATATAGGTGTGGTGGTGGTGCCGGATTATTAAAATGAGTTCTACCACTTTTAAACTGAACTCATTATAATAATTGAAATATCGCTCGCGCCTGGTGAGGTACGTGCTATGTGTATGTGTGCGCTTGTTTCTTAAGATACAGAGCAAAATAGGTCATGGATGTTGTCACGAAAACTAAATAGCAATATTATTTTTGGACTTGACAATGTACGTAATATAATAGTAAACGGCATTTGGAAAGATGACCACTAGTGTAATAATTTTAAATGAACTTCAGAGGGTAAGTCAAGTCTTTTTATATTGTTACAAGCTGAATCTCGCGGTTATACCCGTTTAGAAACTTGACACAGTTACACATAATATATGACTTAGTTTTTAATTTTTTGTACGGAACCATAATTATATTTTAAAAAAAAGTAGAAGTAGTCTAAAATACGCCTTATGACATTAGCTATCCAACAGTGAAATTCCCGTCAAAATCGCTATAGACATCGCGTTTGGCATGCGAGTTCGTGATCGCAATAGATGTAAATGTAACGCCGTTTAAACGGAATCGGAAGAGAGGGAGTGGTATTATTCAAGACCGACACTATTATAAGGCAGAAATTGGTATAACGATCATGTCTCCGGAATTGGTACAAGAAAGGGTTGGATCGTGAACCATTGAAATTTATTTTAATATCTATTCCGCCGGTGCCAGGTTAGGCACGTGCATTTTTGTGTGGGTGCCCGTAATATGTACAATGGGTGGCGGAGGCAATGTCTGTTGGCTATAATGAAATTGGTTTAATAAATTCGTCACGAAACGTAACTATTTTATATTTGAATGTTTATACAATTTTAAAAGTTTGTTAGCATTTTATGTAATGCCTATTAACATTTCATATAATTTAACACGAAGTTATTAAAAGTTGATATTTCTGATAAACGTACCATTTACTACCTTACATACCAAATATTTTGACATGCAATATATACAGTACATAAGACAAGATACCTATGGAATTCCCTCTAGAATGAAATCTCCTTTGTTTCCCCACTAAGCTCGCGTTGTATGGGAGACGTTATTTTAATTAAACCGTAGAAGACAATTAGTTCGGGATAAATGGAACTCGCCATATGAGTATGCGTACATTCATATAGAGTAATTATTATTATTGAGCACAAAGACACGACAATAAGTTATTATAAGTCAATAAGATATAGGTTGTTGGATTCAGTGAAATTGTTTTGTGTTTTGTGTTTTTTAGATTTGATTTTAACTTACGTAAGTGTTTTTGTTTGCCATGGTATTATAAGGTTGAGTTCTGACCTCAAAAATGAGGCAGATAATCATAATTAGACGACTGTGGACATAAACTAATAGAGGATTCCTCTATTCATCTATCATTAAATTCTTAAACTTGTCAGATATCTAAGAATTATGCAGAACTTACGGACTTTGAATATGATGCAGTCATTACGCTTTCTTTCAGCATTTGTTCTATGCAGGATTCTCGAATGTATTTTATCCAAGTCAGAAATAATGTAATCTGACAATTTTTTTAACAATGTTTCAATAACAAATCTTTTTAGAGTAGTTATTGCATGAGAAAGTAACAAACTTCTTATTAATATACAAACTTTCATATTCATAGTATTAGAGGAATTTGGTAAATATTTGAAAGTTTAAATGAATATACTCATATATAGATATAGAGATTCAAAAGAACAAAATGTAAAGTTCGAAATTTCAGATTGCATTCTTCGGATCAACTGATATTTAACTAATAGGGCTTAAACTTATTTGAACGTTCAAAACTGACTGTGCCCTACGGTTTCACCCGCGCTTATATAAACGTTACTTTAGATTGTAATTCTTTAGAGTAGGTGGATTTTTAAAGGTGATAGAACATTTTGTGGTCCACCGCCACACCTATTTCTGCCTCATAACAGCAATGTTATGTGCTGCTGTGTTCTGGTCTGAAGGATGTGATAAGGGATTCTTTTCCGAGGCATTCCGTCTTAGTCCTCTGGGGTAGCAACTCAGCTTATGTGAGACTTTGATCTTATCTAGAGTTGATTACAGTTGTCCACTTATCATCAGATGGGCTGCATGCTTGTATGCTACTACCATACTATAAAAAAAATAATGAAATAAAGATTGAATGTTGCTGATATCAGGAAAGCACCCAGTAAGGTCGTGTTTAAAAAGCTTGTCCGAGAGCACTATCTGAACTGCTATTGTCTCTTAATCATCTGTTACTTCATTTTTATATAATATCTATTTTGTTTGTGTGTATTTTGTTATAGATTTATATTGTGTATAGTATATGTATTGTATGTATATATTTTTATGATATTTATATATGTATTTTAAACTTTGTGTATTCTATATAATTTTGCCATAAGTTTGCCCTATTGTGAAAGGCGCATTAAAGATATAAATAATAAAAATATATATTGGTACTTCACGATATGCACTGTAAATATATTTTTAATCCTTTAAATTAAGATAAGATGGATCACGTGGTGGAGCGGTCACCATACCGATCTGACACGCAGTGGGTCCCGGGTTCGATCCCCAGCCAGAAAGACATCTGAATGATAAGTTTAGATTTCTGTTGTGTGCCTGGGCGTTTGTGTATTTGTTTTTGTGTGTCCATGGCACCCACGAAATAGGAGAAAATCCTAGTTTGGGGCTATGAGTGTAGAAAGCATTTATGTTTATGCGTTTATGTGTATGTTACACGAGCATAGATTTATGAAACAATGTTCTCTCAATGATTGCAGGTATAATTTTTGTTTAATGTTACATTTTTTATCTTATCTTATAGTCCACAACACTCTGTGACCACCTGGCGTAGTCACCAAACACGTGTCACGTAGTAGGTTCCGGGATCGACCTTGGCCAGACGTATGTCTGAAGATATCATTAGTTATCTGTTATGGGTCTGGGTGCTTGTGTATTCGACTTTATCTGTGTGCATAGCACCCACCATACAGGAAGAATCTTGGCGTGTGACTTTGAGTTTAAAAAGCGTGGAATACTCTATACACATACATATAATCAAGGCCAAACAAATAAATAACCAATTTGCAGCATTCACAAATATATTGATACATTGATCGCAGTAATCTCAAATTTATTGAGACCCTAGAGAATTAGGTTGGGATCTCTCTTTTAATTAAAGTATCTTACGTACGTGTAATGCATTAAGGGATAAAAGCTTAATTTTACGAACCACGAGAGCAACTAAAAGTTAAAATAGCAGTATCTAAAATAGACTTGCTGTGAAATAAAACTTATTAACGGTTTGTACACCTGGGTAACTTGATCAATTAAAGGTAGCCTCGCTTGGTTACCTCTAAATATCCACTTAATGTCTAATATACTTACAATTCTATTAGAAATAAGAAAGTCTATGATACTTATACATAATATTTTTATTTCTATATTATATTAGAAGTTTTATTTGCCGCTGTTTTCTAATTTGAAGCAAATGTACTAATACGAGGCGTTCCGACTTAGTCCAGTCAAGGATAGCAATGCATCTGTAGACCATCTTCAGGAGGACTCTGAGTCTCGGGTTGATTATTTATAGGCTTCGTTTTCTATATTTATAGACAGACACTGATAATGATTTTTCTTGTATTGAGGGTGCCAAAGATACAAACCCCCAGTTCCTGTGCAGAACATCTCAATTTATCATTTAGAAATCTGACAGATGTTCATGGCTGGCGGTGAACATTTATCATCATTTATTTATCAGGTGGACTGCACGCTCGTTTGCTACGTCTATACTATAAAACATCGTTAGGCTATTAGTTAATACAAATTGAGTCTGGAAAAGGAAATTCGCCTATGGTCGAGTGTACTTTGAACAGCTACATTATGCCAATCGAATCCGGATTGAACTGATTCAAACCCGACCCTTTAAGAGACCCGGGTTAAGAGATGTAATTGAAAATTTTCTGTTCAAGTTTTTCGGTGTTTTTCACGCTCTACTCAGGATAAAGTTGTTTGGAGACGGAATGGATGTACTTTGTAATAATTGATTATAGAATCGGTTCTTATTAATGAACCTTTCAATATCAAGGCTTTTACTTCATAGATAAGACAATATCCTACCTTGATTCATGAAATTAAAAGCGCCGATTTAAAAGTAATTAATACGTAGGTTACTTAATAATATAATATACAAAACCTTTTCCTTATAATATGACAAAAAAAGTTAATATAGTTTATTTGATACTACTTCATAGCATTTATGAACTTTGAATCTTAATTAAAGCGGATGATAATATTTCATTCAGTCTACTTCTGTCATCACACTAGCTAAAATCATTGACCTCGTACGCATAGACTCAAATGTAATAAAATAAATATAAAAGGAGTTGAATAAATTCAACCCTACTTAATTTGTCGAAATTTTGAAATTCGATTAAACACGATATTTTTCATTACTTGTCGAAAGCCTAAACAGGAAATTTCACGGATTTTAAATTAATAACTGCTGAATGTCCTAAATAAATTTTGACTCATATTTTAACTCGTTTAGGCTGTAATTTCCGAAAATATTTTAGTAATTTCCTATGTTACATAATGTATATCCTCATGGGGAGAATCGGAGGATATTGATTAACGTAGACATCAGCTATTACCCAACTGTACAATTTATTCAAATTGGGAAATAAACGAATGAACGTACCTAAACAAAATTGAAATCACTGCGTGGTATATACCGACTTGTGCATTGTAAATTTTGAACAATAAAAAATATTCTTGATTACTTTTCCACCCACAACTACATTCAATCTACTGAATACAAAGAAATTCAAATATGCGATGCGTAAAAATAAAAGTAGCATTACCTCGCAGTACTCGAATATTTTCAATTTATGAAGGAAGTTCACCCTTGTTTCATTCAGACTCAATTGTCCCAATTTACGACTGTATCTGTATCGATATCGCGTTTGAGCCAAAAATATCTTAAGCTCCATTCATACATACGGATATAATGCAATATCGGTAAATAAAAAAATATTTTTCCTAATTTAAGAATCAAGTCACATACTGAAAATGTGTGTGGGTGCAATTCATACAGGCAGAAGTAAAACGACTAAAAAGTAGTCTACGAGAAATAATAGATAATAATATAATTAAATCTGCAGCCCATATTCAGAGATCTCATTATACCAAGGATAAAACAAACTTAAGTAGTAGTATCATTAGTAGTAGAATCATTAGCGTAATGCAGAAAGGCCTAACGTCATCTATTTGTGGCGCCGACAACTGATTTCGTAACACATTTCATTTCATCGAGTTTCAAATCACAACGATTCTAAAGAAGTTTCACTTGAAAAAGATGAAAAGCCTAACTGTAATACATAAATTTCTGGTTTACAAAATAAATGTTGTGCTTTTTTTCTGGTTTGAAGAATAGGTAAGTAAGAGATACTATTAACTTTTTATACAAGACCAGTCAGGGGTAGCACGTGTGGCCGATCTTCAATAAGGTTTTTCGAGTTGGTAGAACTCTTTGTGGTACGACTGCGGAAGCACCACCGCACACCTTTTTCTGCCGTTTTACATGCTGTTTTCTCATCTAAAGAATTTGGTAAGGGAGACATACTTATCCAATGCGTTCCAACTTAGTCCTCAAGGGTGGCAACGCATCTGTGTCTAACCTCAGGTAAGACTCTCTCTTACTGAACGTTGGTTACAGATATTTGCTACTTTCATATTATAACAAAACAAAAAAGGCGTTCATTCCTATTTAGAACTCATATAAATGGTCTATGTCTATGGGCAGCACCAAATAACTTTTTAATTCGACTTAATAAAATCATTCGACGTTACTTATTATTTTATTATAGAAATATTTGTAAAAGTCCAAATAAACGCTTATAAGAGATATAGTATTCAACGCCCGACACAGTCGAGTTGAAAAAAATATCACGTTTTCCAATTTTCTCTTCTACCGCTTCCTTATTCGTTCTGTATTTGTCACTTTAACAAATGGCCCTGTTAAAAAGTACTTAAGTAGGCTAGATACCAATTTAATCTTTAAGTCAGAAAAAATCATTGTTTAAAATTAATCGCAAGTTGTTTTTACGCTCACTTTTAATAAAAGGCAGTGGTACACCTTATAATATACATGATGCGAGCTAAGACTGCATGCCAAAGATCGTGACCGTGGAAACAGTCCGTGATAATTAACACAAGACACAATTCATTGTTTATAATAATGTACAGATTTAGATTTAAATTTTACAATGCGAAGCTGAATAAACATTCAGAAGAGAAATTGGTAAGGAATAAAGCGATATTTGAAAAAAATACCAAAAAATAGAAACCTACGAAAGAAAGCAAAAAAATAATTGAAATATGTGTTGGTTTCTTACATACATAGTACCATAGTCCCGAAGTCGGCGCTCAACATATTTTGTTAGACTCTCCTCAACCCTGATGATGCAGGGGTACTTTGAAAATCAATCTCAAATCTTCATAGTATGTCTCTGCTCAGTAATCTTATTATATATTCGCAAGCATCAAATAGCTAACTTCTTTGGTTTTGGCTAGCAGTAGAAGGTTGTATTTTTCATCAAATTATGCCATCCTAGATACCTAATGTTCATTTCAAGTTTCATGACAATCGGATCAGTAAAAGCTGAGTTATTCGTCCATTTGTGGCGCACATATTTAATGCAAATTTAAGACTTATAGGTTTTTCTCATGCATGTTATTGTCAAAACAGAACCAAATTAAAATGGGACCGAACAGGAAGCACCAGCTTTCAAATAAAAAAAAATGTCAAAATCGATTCACCGAGTCAAAAGTGTCGGAGTATCAAACATAAAAAAATACAGTCGAATTCAGAATCCTCCTCCTTTTTTGAAGTCGGTTAAAAATTATAGCACGGCTTATTTCATTAGCGATTTTATTTTTATATATTGTTTAAAAATATAAGCCTATATACGAACTGTTAGTTACAATATTTTTCTCAAAAATTGACAGGATCAAACTTTAATGGAATTTTATGCCTGTAATAGTACCCTTAATATGTCCATATTTTTTTGATGAGAAACAATGGTCAATTCACGCGGTGCCTTGGGCGAAACATTGCAATCAATAAAACGTGAAGATGACAAATCAAAAGGATTTCGCTGAAACATCTTTCTTTTATTTGGGGCGATAAGGAGCCGCTCATAAAATAATTTTATGTTAAAAGGTTTCATACGTATGTTTTCTTTCATCACACGTAAATCACTTTAACAATCGTTTAGTTTGGTCCAAATGTTTCATTTTATGTTTAGTGATGTTTTATTTCTCTCTTTACGGTGAGTGAGATGTAGTTTTTGTATCATATAGAAGTATCAAATGATTATTGGCACGTCTTGATCAACGAAAAAAACAAAAATAACAGTTCATTGGAATCTATTTTCATACTTAGACAGTGTTCCCAACCCGTAGGTAGGTAATTTTCGTACGACAGCCGTAAAATTATCGTATTTTGGATTATTTGAAACAAAAAGATCGTACAACTTAGTACGTTGTTGGTACATATACATTGTACATATTGTACAATTTGACGAGCAAAACAAAAATGTCATCTTAAAATATTTCACTACCAAACAAACGTTTTCTCAAAATATTTGACGACCAAAAACAAAAAAAAGACTTCCGTAAGACGGTTTGATTTGAGACACAAATGATGACCAAAACAATTTTAATTCAAAATATTTTAAGTCCTTTTGGACAAAAAAAAATCCTTCTTTGTAATGAAAATTATCGTAAAATCGACGTACGATAATAGTACGATAATAGTGTTCAATCGTACATCGTACGTTACTATTGCCTAATAAATATATATATAAATATATATATATGTATGTATTATAACAATAATATATATATATTATTGTTGATGCGTTACTATCGCCTAAGTTATAATTATGTGCGCCGTTTATATGCCTCTTCTTCATCACTAGGCAGGAATAGGTATTGCGGCGGTGACTCCGGCCTATCAGTATCGGCAGTATCTAACTACAAAAAGATTTTACCACACAGATATTAAATATTCCTTATGTATCTCTACTTCGTCATGAAGATATGCGGATACGCTGGTTAGTACAATCATAATTTCGTTCGTACAATCATAATCATTTCAACAACCATATTTTGGTTACTTATTATTAAGTTTGACTCGATCAGAGACTATAGATATATTGTGTTGTCAATATTATAGACATATACCCGCAATACTTGTCTTAGTAATGTTCTATTCATGGATGATTACAGTCATAAGACAAATTTTAATACACAAAAATTGAGAGAATAACAATTTACTTTATTTTTATCGTCTAGTGTACCATTCAGATTTAATTTCGTATTTCTGCAGGAATATTGAGCAAGTAAACTACTTCATTACATAAAACGTCACGAAACCCACGTTCAACGGCAAAATGTAAACCATTATCTAAAACATCATAGTAACTGGGTCTACAAAGTTTGTAAG
This sequence comes from Cecropterus lyciades, assembly GCA_002930495.1. Lineage (NCBI taxonomy): Eukaryota > Metazoa > Arthropoda > Insecta > Lepidoptera > Hesperiidae > Cecropterus > Cecropterus lyciades. Next base: position 143,013 of record MOOZ01000723.1, on the reverse strand, counting down.
CCTAAACCTTAATTTTGTTTACGCCGACTGGGAATTAAAATAGCTTAGAAGTAAGAGAACATGTTGTAGTCTTTATTTGGTATAAAAAAAGTTCTCCGCTGTCTGTCTGGCCGTCGTTCACTAACCACACAACAGTGTAAACTCCCTATAATGTGTACTTGCTTTTGAACATTTTCCATGTTAACTATATTTCGAATATTCTACCTAGGTAGGTAGTATCTGATGATGTGAAGTATAAGGTTATATGATTTTTGACTAATATTATTTCGTAATTGATTTCAATATGTACCGGGTACCCGCCATATGCGGTTTTCAATGTCCTAAAACGCTGGGTTAGTACGCAGCGTTCACTAGTGTGAATTAATGTAAACTGACCATAATGTGAACAATGTTAGTGTAATAAATATTAGTTCCAGCTACAGAATTGATGTGATTTTCAGATAAGTAGACGATGGACGCTAAAAGAAAAATACCTTTGTGAAAAAATATCTTGTACACAGATCTAATACAAGTACCTACGCATTGACTTCAGCTCTCATTACATTAGGACTTCGGTACACTAATTGACCGTGTCTTGATCTATTTCGTTGATCTTGTTTGCTGTTTGTCGCCAGCGGGAATAAGTATCGTATGTAATCCGATTTACTCAAATATGAAATATTAGATGAAGTAGCAAACGAGTATGCAATGGGAAACTGTGGGAATGAGTAGGAACTACTAAAACTAATATTCTACTAATGTTTTAAACTATAAATGCCATCATACCTAGATTTTTTTTATTATTTATTATTGTTAAGATTCACTTCTTCCGTGTGCGAATGGCACACACACACACTTTTTTCTTAACTATCTGAAATTCACTCCCTAAAATAAATATTTCTGACTTTGATTGCATTTAACAACATTCTTCTATCTCTCAATTTCTCATATGGTGATTTCTAAATAAATAGTTCTTATTCCGTCTATATTTAACTTTTCTTCTTAATGGCGCTTTGGTATTTATTCTCCCACCAAGGAATTTTTCGTTAATATTTTTTCAATCACTAGTAGTCAGTAAAATATTTAATGAATCATTTTATGTCTAAAAAGGATTATTTATTCATATATAATTTAATTACTCCTTAAAATATTATGACTGAAAATATAAGTTTAAATAAGCACTAGGTTTTTACATGACATGTTACAGTAAATAAACATCAGATTATTTTTACATTCAACATTATACATTAATAAAGCGCCACGCAAAGCGGTCCTTTAATATAGGTATATCAGGTGATATAGTATCAAATATTTTTTTGAGGCTTAAAAATGTTATCACTACATAGTATAAAGCAAAGTCGCTTCCCGCGTCTGTCTGTATGTATATATGCTTAGATCTTTAAAACTACACAACGGATTTGGATGCGGTTTTTTTTAATAGATAGAGTGATTCAAGAAGAAGGTTTATATGTATAATAACATGCTTAATAAATTAGAGAACCATTGATAGTTTCAAGATTTCTAATGCAAAGTCGTAAATAAACACATCTTTTTGCGCTTACATTGCAAACGCTGGCTGGACTCTACGTGATAGATCAAAATAGATCAAACTAAGTATTGTAAACCTTAAAAAGGTCTACAAGAAAGTCCGCGATGGTATATGTTTATCTCTTACTGATAACCTACAATAATCAATTTTTGTCCTTTACATTTCTCGAGAAATAATGGCTTAATTACAAAGCTATTTTAAGCAATACAGTATTAATCCTTACCTAATTAAGTATATGAAATATATTTTGCATTAAATATAGAACAATATTGTCCTTTACACCATGTAATTTAAGTGAATATTTTCGAAGATATTACAGATTTAAAATGTAGGGACATCGCGGTTGCGGGCGGCACTACCGGCCGGCCGGGACGGCGCCGCTCGGCGCGTGCCTATAAACGTAGGACTTTGTGTTTTGCAGCGATCGCACGCATTTATCGGAGCTCTCTAGCGAGGAAAATAAAAAACTTGATAAAAACGTGCTTTTCAGCGCGACAACGTAATCCGTACTTATAAGTAGGTACCTATGTTTAAACAAAACGTGCTTTTCAGCGCGACATTTTTTTTTCGAAGTTGTACGTTCGTACTTTAGTCGAATTCTTTTTCTTCTATTAAGGGTACTGGGGAAGATGTATTGATTCCCCGAAATCCTCTGATACCATCGGATTTACCGTTCCAATTTAAACGCCTACAGTTTCCGGTAAAGACATCTTTTGCAATGACCATAAATAAATCGCTGGGTCAAACTTTCAACGTTGCGGGTTTAGATTTGAGCGTTGAGTGTTTTTCACACGACCAATTGTAGGTCGCTCTTTCAAGAGTAACCTCTAAGGAAGACATGTTTGTATTGTCTAATGACAAGAAAGCTGTGACTGTGACAAATTTACAACTCTCCAAAATCCTATTAATATTATAAATGCGAAAGTTTGTATGGATCCATGGATGTTTGTTACTCTTTCACGCAAAAACGGCTCAACGGATCAGGCTGAATTTTGGCACAGGGATAGATAGTAGTCTGGAATAAAACATAGGCTACTTTCTATTCCGGGAAAATGTTTCATCCCTACGGGAAAACGGGAAATTTAATGCTTCTAAGGCGAAACAGAGTTCGCCGGGTCAGCTAGTTTAATAATATAAATATAAGTAGGTGGTGGATGATGGGGTTGGTGGGGTAAAGGTGAGGTAAGGTCCGGAGAGATCCCGGAGTTTTATTCACAGCACCAAAAACGACCACCGAGG
>MOOZ01000723.1:104809-117081 GCA_002930495.1 Cecropterus lyciades | reverse complement strand
TTTTATCTCGGAAAAATGAACGTGTGCGGGAAACATGCATTTAAAAAGAATAAAATAGAATTATTAAAGGTATGAAATGTCGTTTAAAAGTTGTCCGCTGAGCACAACCATTCCGTAAGAAGCCGACCACGCGTCTGAGCCGTGTCTTGCAGATCTAACTGGGGCACCGCTCGCACCCGCCCCCCACGACTGCCCCCGGTTTGGCATATTGTGCTCGCCTCGCAGTCATTATTTTTGCTGTGATATTCATTTAAATCGAATGATGTAAAGGGCATTTTTGTTTTTAAAATAAACTTGTGACCAATAACCTATTTATTTGGATAAGGATACATATAATATTTATAAAAACAACTTCGCAAATTATGCGTTATTTTGGAACAAATTTGGTTAGCATATAAAAGGGTACAGAGGGTTTACCTGAAGAGATAGACATATGCTGTCGCTGACTTTTTTTTAGAACTTTTAAAGGGGATCAATTCTGTCATACATCATTTTTACGAAACTTTAACCGTTTATTCAACGTATGCAGCGGAAGCTCTCATTAGAAAAAAGAAACCCCCGATTTTGAAACATTCTTCATTGGTGCTCCGCTCCTCTTGGTGTTAGCGTGATGATGTATAGCCTATAGCCTTCCTCGATAAATGGGCTATCTAACAGCGAAAGAATTTTTCAAATCGGACCAGTAGTTCCTGAGATTAGCGCGTTCAAACAAACAAACTCTTCAGCTTTATAATATTAGTTTTTAGTCTGAATCTATTCAGACTAAAAACGCAGAGCTATGCAAAATTAATCGTATTCAATGTGACTTAAATTGTCTAAAGTTCATTTCAATTTAGTGTCACATTTAGAAACTAAATTACCTAATATGCAGTAGTTTTCCAGTTAATTTGTAGTCGTAGGTACTCGTTAATTTTGTCCAATAAGAGTCCGGTAATATAAATTAAACAAGTCACTTTGTTGAAATATTAAAACAAAAACCCAACTGCTTAAAAACTATTTTTTTTTTTCATTTTATAATGATACATTTATTTTAAGGGTTTATGTATATGATGTATCGTCTAAATAGTAACTTAAAAGTGTTATAATGTATATCTTTGGAATGATCTATTTACTAGCTTTCATTTGATGCTCATATTGTCAAGATTAAAAAAAAAGTCGTTTCCCCCTTTTCCCTATTTCCAGCCGCCATTTTTCTTAAATTATATAGCCTATTTCATTCTTCGAATTAAAATGATTCTAAATGTCATATGTCACAATCCTTCCAGCTGCATACATACAAGCATACATACGATCGAAAAATCACCCTCCTTCTGACGCAGTTGGGTAAATTAAGCGTATAAAATACGTAAAAGTTAAACATCACACACAGACATGTGACTTTATTTTACCTTAGTTCGAAAGTATTGAAAAGACGCATTAATATTGCTTTTATCAAACAAAAAAGTTTTAAGGCAAATTTGTGCCTGGGACTCTTTGTACAAACTACTGGCTTAGTAGAACGTGACCAGGGTTCCGAAGATCAATCGGTTTTATCTTAAATATATTTCCCAATACTTTCACGTATGTATGTACTTATGGTTGCCAGGATACTGATCACGAGCCGAGCAAAAACATTTGAAAATAAGCTCCGATAGATTATTGGGTATGTCTTCAACAGAACTTTCATAGCGAGATTATTCTTTTGTAACATTGACAAAGTTGGCTTTGTTATGACGTGTATATACTCCCAATAAGTATTTGTTTCTTTTATGAATCGTTCAAGTACCGAACACATATGGTGAAATTTGTTCAAGTTCATTTAGAAACATAACTGCACCTAGATCTTAGTTACGTATATCAAGTTATATAAAAGTGGTAGTAGGTACCTAGCCTTTTTGAATCTGTTTGACTTTGGCGGTACCATCGCTGCATCTATTTCTACAAAATAATGGCAGTATTAAGCGCTGCTGTTAATTGGTAAGTATGGTTATTATCGTCAACCAATCATTATCCATCTGTTGGGCACGGGTTTTCTCCCAGGAATGAGAGAGTTTTAGCCCATAGTACACCGCGGTGGCCAGGTGCGAGTTAATAGGCTTAACACACTTTTGAGAACTTTTTCTAATCTCTCGGGTGTGTAACTTTCCTGAAGATGTTTTGTTTTTCACCGAAAAAAGTGATAAATATTTTTTATTGCGCACATAGTAAAAAAAATCAGTCGTGCGTAACTGGGATTCGAACCTAGGACTCTCGATTGATAGGTTCGACCATTAGGCAGACATTGCTATAGGTTAACCAATATCAAGAGCACGGAGAAAACATTCTCCAAAATATGATTAAGTTCATATTTTTTACATAATTGAACATAGTAATATAATGTTAGGAAATATATTTTTTGCATAACAAAATGAGCCAGTTATGTGATTCTAAAAAGAAATAATATTTTAAATGTAATTTAATAGTATTTCATTGCTAACGAATCCCTTATATACATTTAGAATTTTATATGTGACTAGCTGAGCTCGCGGTTTCACCCGCGTTAAAAAGAAATGTAACGTGACATACATTAACATTATGCATGCAGCGGAAGCTCTCATTAGAAAAAAAAATCCCGATTTTGAAACATTCTTCATTGCTGCTCCGCTCCTGTTGGTCTTAGCGTGATGATAGCCTATAGCCTTCCTCGATAAATGGCCTATCTAACACCGAAATAATTTTTCAAATCGGACCAGTAGTTCCTGAGATTAGCGCGTTCAAACAAACAAACAGACAAACAAACAAACTCTTCAGCTTTATAATATTAGCATAGATAAATATATAAATAATATAAATTTAATAGTATCTATATGTATACTATGCAAAAAAAATCCGCTTGAGGGCCGCCTAAAATGTAATGGATATCCGTCACATATACATCACAAGTTTTAATCCTTAAGATAAGAACACCTATAGTAGGTAATACACTACATGCTGCCAAGATAATTAACTGACTACATAAAGGTGCTAATTACAACAATTCAAAATGTATCGAACGTTGTGAAATTAATGCGAGCAGCATAATGGAGATTTACGTCGATTTTTGCGCTGATTAAGAGTCAATATGGAAAATTATGGCTTCTGCATTTATTAGGAAGCATTCGCTAATTACGAATACGGGTGATATTAAGGGAGGACGGGATTTGCCCAATCTCAGAGGGAGGGGGAAGGGAAGTGTCGTCTTAGCAAATACGTATTTTTTATGTATTTTATTTTATGTTAATCGATTAACTAATCACTGTACTCCATATTCGGACATCTTATTCTCTTTTACAAGCTACGAAGTAAAATCGTTAGTGAGATTCAGAAAGGGGTACAGCGCCATCTAGTTGTAGCGCCGACAACTTCTGTCGTACAGCATGTTCGTTTCATCGAGTTTTAATGACAAATACTATAAAGAAGTTATACTTCAAAAACAGTGAGAAAAAAAATTCGGCATTTGAATAGCGGAAATTTGAGGGAGGTCGGAAAATTTACAAAATGTCTTCACGTAATTAATGGACGCCCCTTGACGATTCGTCCAGTAGCCGCGACTGTAGTCTAAGGTTTAAAACTCTTACTGTCATTCAAATCAAAGATACACTCCTCTGATTTTTCAATATGCCAAATATAACACTTTGTGAGCAGTTCTGGAGAGCATGTGAAGTCTACCCGAATTGGTAGATATTTGGTTAGTAGTGACATCAACCCCTGTCAATCTTAGAGAAGACCCGTGACCAGACACGGAACAGTTATGGTTGACGATGTACTAAAGTGGCTGGTCTACTTTAGTACATCGTCAACCATAACTATATAATCCGTAATAAAGTTAAATACGAGTATTCATCAATGTAGAATTTACAAATCTACAAGTGGTTACGCGGTCGCGCTGGTATGACGCCTATTATATTAATCAGTACCTGAAGTACCCGTGCTACGTGACTAAAAAATAGGTTTTACTCGCTAAACGTTAGTTGTAAATGAAAAATGATAAGGACCTCCCGGATAGATAATTTTTTTATTTTTTTTTAATTAATTAATTAAATGTTAACCTCGTATATGCCATCAAAAGTTTGCTATTTTTTGCGTTCTCTTTTTACTTAAAATGCAAATATGAAAGTCTGAAACCAAAGGGTGTAGTCACGTCACTAAAATAGTCGCCATCTTTAAATAGCGAAAAATATCGAAATCAAAAGTAGCCTATAGACTGACCAGTTAAATAAGCTACATTTGTGCAAAATTTCATGTACATCGGAACAGTGATTCTTGCGTGATTGAGTAACACATACACACTCACCATCTCATTTTGATACATTAGTATGGATAATAATTCAACTATTTTATTTATTCAACAAAATGGAATGCCTCGGGAAAGTATGTCTCCCTTACCACACCCTTCAGATCAGAACACAGCAGCGCATAACACTGCTGTTATTAGGCAGAAATAGATGTGGCGGTGGTGCTTCCGGAGTCAAACCACGAAGAGTTCTACCACTTTTTCTAAGATTTTTGCCTCATTACAAAGTGTGCCGGCAACCACATCCATCCACCGAAACGCAAGAATTCACGCTATACAAAAAGTAGCGGTGTTAACTCCTCAGTCAAACTTGTTCTACCAACTTGCAATGGAATCAATTGCAACTAAGCAATTCGTGTATTGTATTTATCTCGCCTTTTTTAGTTGGATTACTCCTTTTCAAAAGTTCCAGACTGCAATGAGTCAAAGGACAGTAGGAACTCTACAGCTTTTATTAAAAAAATGTTTTATAAAAAGCTAGTGATGGAATGTCGACTCCTTTGCAGTTACAAATTTCCTTAGTCTACAGTTACTACGTTAGTTACTTTAGAGATAGTTTCCTAACTATACTACTACTAGTTACGTAACTAACTCTAAAGTTTATCTGTCGCTTTATCGAAACTATTTTAGGGAGTTGATTAACTTGCAGTACAAGAAGATTGTGTATTTAAAGCTTTGGCCAATCGACGAAGTTAGTTGTAACAAAACTTTAAAAAAAATTATACTTATATGCTGTACTTTTTAAAATAAAAATATAACCTACACAAAAATTTTCAATTTTAATTAAACATTCCATTTCTTGCATTCCTAAAATTCATAAAATAAATGTTGTGGTGATAACAACGATTACACTTATGTTCTAATTGCAAAACGTGTAAATTTTAATAATTATTATTATTAAGTACCTAAGTAAAAAAAGTTTTCCTACTTATAAAATGTTCCATTTGTCACAATTTAAGATTTATTAAAATATGTATTTAATGTTTTTTCCGTCTCTGTTAACATAAATTATTCCCCTTTTTTACTTTTACATTACGGCCTGCAAATTATCTAAGGGTTCACTAAAATTCGTAAACGCTGTTGTATGAAATCAGCAAATATAATTCTGTTCTAAATATATGGAGTGTAAAAGTGTGAAACCATCGTAACTATATATATCGTATAGAAAAGTTTTCCTGTTCACATGCAAAAATTTCACATTTTTATAGTTTATGGTTAAATTAAATAATAATTTAATCTAAATATGTTCATTATTAAATGAAATTTGTTCATATTTTTTACTTTTACATGCACTTTACGGTAACGTTGGACATTGCGCGAATCTGCGATCCAAACTCCGATCGCGATCAGAGAGCGTCCGTTGAACAGCGAACAGTGTCACAACGACTGCCCTCACGAACACCGTTCAAGCCGAGCGCGCCGGTACACACTTCGCAGAAAACAAGTTATAATAATAAAAATTCGTGATCTGTTAAGATTTTTTGTATCTATGATGCGACTTTAGAGGGATTATTTTTCCTTTTCCAGAAAGTTGAGTGCGCTTTCAAAGTTAGATATGTGCGGGAAAAGTTTGAAAGTTTTGAGTAGATTATTAATTTCGTATCATATTTAAATATGTTTGATAAATATATGTTTTAGTTTATTTAGTGATGTGTTTTATTTTTATAATAAGTCATAAAATAGTTCGTGACCGTAAAATGGTGTGAATATATTAAATAAACTATTGTGCAATACTTTTTAAGTTAAATATTCAGCAATTAGTTCTTTCAAGACAAGTCAAGGGTAAGTTTTTTATTAATTGTTTTTAACAATTAAATTTAAAATATATAAATGGACACTAAATTACACTACTTAAAACTTTTACATATTTGTTATTTATTACTTGGATAATGGAACCATGTATAAATTATGTATAAGTATTCATTATTATAATTTACGGATAATTAATACTACTATCAAGTGCAATAACTGGAACAGATTTTAATTAAAACGTTTTAAACAATTATGTACAATAAGTGATAAAATATTCCTAAAATCATTAAATGTAACAAAGTTTTTTATACATATCATTTGTGTAAGCCGCAAACCGATATCAATTTTCCAGAATAATTCATCATAATCTTGGGATAAAAAGAATATAAATAACAAAATTACTACCCAAGATGGAGAAGGTATAAGGAAGTTTTTATTCCTGTTAAGGTTTAAGAAATTCATACTCATCTGAATCTCATTAGATCGAAAAGTTCAAGTAGGTACCGGAGTATTTCAGTACTTCAAATCCAGTAAATTACTTGAACTGTATTAGAACGTTATGAGTAGGAATATAAGAATAAGTAACTTTATGTGGATAATGCTTTTACATAAACAGTAATAATACAAATAATTACATTTTACAACAAAATTATATTTATAATTAATGTTACTAATAATATAAACTTATTTACTACATGCAAATCAACTGAAAATATAAGTGTTAGAATTTAGTAAATAAATAGGTATGGTAAATGTAGTAGAACTCTTTGTAGTTCGAATACAGACATTATATATTTTTTTAAATATTGAAGTAGCAAACGAGCATGCAGTCCATCTGGTGGTAAGTGGCCACTGCCGCCCATGGTCATCTGTAATCAATCCCAGATACGAACAGCGTCGTACGTAAGGTTGGCCGATGCTACTTCGGAGGACTAAATTGGATCCCCTCGGAGAAGTATGTCTCCCTTACCACACCCTTCAGACCAGAACACAACAGCGGATAACACTGCTAACTGTTATTAGACAGAAATAGGTGTGGCGGTGGTGCTTGCTGAGTTGAATCACAAAAGGTTCTACGCTAAACCACTTTCACATACCACAGCCACGTATAAAAACAATGTAGAGCGCTACTCGGTTCTTGTTCAAAAGTTGTTCAACAGTTGTGGTGTGATGTAGCCATGTATCTATGGTCCAACTCAGGAAGGACTATGATCCTATCCTATACTATTCGTTAAGATTAGGATATAGATGCCAATTATATTTTTGGGCAGGGTGGGAAGCGGGCTGCATCTCATCCAAACTGGCATAGGGGAGAGGTCTCAGCTTAAAATCGCGTTTTTTTTCCTGTAAGATACTAAGTAAAATTGCGATAAATTTAGTAAAACATGTTACACTCTTAATTTTGAACAATCTCAAGTTCGATTAGTGAGTGGTCAGTGAAATTTAAGGCAAATCTCATTCTCTCATATGGAGGGATCTCAAGGGAGGACGGGAATCGAAAAATCGCCATCTCTCATAATTACTGAACGCCCCCGTACCATATGTCAAAGCATAGATGAAAAAAAAAATGAAAAAATCCAATTCGGTTCGACTGTATAAAAAAGAAGTCGTGTACTGAAGATGAGGTGGGCACTGAAATTAAGGCCGAATGGAAAGCCGCGTGCAGATTACGAACACCTCTTTTTGAACCTTTTAGACCGAAAACATTACAACTTTGCACACAGATTCTGATTTTTAAAGAACACTTTTTGATATTTAAAAAAAATATACTTAAGTATATTTTACGTCGTGTACAATTTTATAAATCCGAACTTGTTATATAATATTAAAATGGTTAAATTATTTAACAACCAAAGATGATTTTTGATGATGTACTAACCAAAGATGATTTTTTTTTTATAATTAAAAGTCGATAACTGCCCAGTAAGTGGAAACTGCCACCTATAACCACCTGTAATCAATCCTAGATATACTAACTGGGGGGATTAACATTAACGTACGATACAGATCAATGGAATGCAACTTCTTTATAGTATGGGTGTAGTAAACGAGCATGCAGACCACCTGATGGTACATGGCTTCTGCCGCCCATGGACATCTGTAATCAACCCCAGGTAAGATCAAAGTGTCACCTAAGGTTAGACACAGATGCGTTGCTACCCCTGAAGACTAATATGGAATGCCTCGGAAAAGTATGTCTCCCTTACCACACCCTTCAGATCAGAACACAGCAGCGCATGACACTACTATTATTAGGCAGAAATAGGTGTGGCGGTGGTGCTTCCGGAGTCGAACCACAATGAGTTGTATCACATTAAAACCAATACTGCTGTTATAGGCAGAAATAGGCGTGAAATACATAGTAATAACGTAATAAATTAATCTTTAGGGATTTGCTTAAACCTAGAACCATTGTGAACAGTATTGATTTAGGATGACCTAACTTAGATGCGCAATATCTGCTTGATCAAATAACTCTATTTGATCACTAGAATATTACGACGGTATCAATTATTTTAGTTATTCTGATACCATTGTAAAGCAAGCTATTCAAACAGTGATCATTTATTTTGTTAGCAGTATATGAAGCTATTTTTATTACAAAAAATTTACTAATATATAAGTTTGTGAGGATGTGTGTTTGTCGAAATTCGCTAAAATTTTCGCTAAAACAGGATACTCATTACCGTGGTAGACCGAAGACCGTGACCGAAGCGGGCGGAACCGCGAATATAATCTGGTATTTAAATAAAGGAATACTTTTTGTGAAACATCTATAGGCGTTCGTAAACTTGATTGTTCGTGTGGCAATCGCCACGTCGTGTTTATTTTAGCACCATCTGTTGTACATTATCGGAACTATCAATATCGAACAAAACTTAGAGGGGTTCTGTTCGTAGATAGCGTTATTTTTATTATGCTATACATTTAGTTCCTGTCGCAATCTTTTCTTTTATGCATATTAGTTGTACGAACACGATGTTTCATGTCTGCCAGGCGTCCCGTGGCAGCTATTTTTTTCTATTCTATCGAGAAACAGTACTTGCATTTCGTTGAAAGGATATAGATGCCAGCTGACGTATATAATGAGCTGGCCATAAAAGTCCTCGAGAATGGCAACATTTTTTCGATAGACTTCTATTGAAACCCCAGATCTATATGGAATTTGTTACAAATACTATGGATATCAGCGACCAATAATCATAATCAGGTGGACTGCATGCTTCATGCTACTTTATCATATATAAAAGTACTCATCCTTATATGTTAACGTGTTAATAAGATTAGAAAGGTATCAAACTTATTCCATATGTCGCTAAATGAATATTTTATTATTTAAGAATTGGTCGGTGAAAAATATAGTTTCTCTGATTATTCACGGGGGTAAAAAATTGATTGGCGAAGACCAATCAATCTTCTACGCCCCTGGTAGGCCTTCATCGTCCCAAGGGGGTATTAACGCACACTTTGAGAAATACTGTGTTAATAGGATACGAAGAGCCGGGTCCATCCTATTTAGATTGCATAAAAAAATAGCATAGTATTCAAAATCGAAAATATTGTTTATGCATAAAATGATGTGTAAAAATTGATTCACATTTACACAACAGTAATCGTTGGAATAAATATAAAATAAAATTTTAATCTAATCTTAACCTATTAAAACTCGTCTAAGCTGCGCTACTGAGTTAATGCTGTATGAGTAGATAATTTTTGTTATTTATGATCAGATGGGTGTGGGTTTGATGACAAGAATTCTTGTACACACGCGTTTATTTTTACTCAGGAACTATTATTTATATTGAGAAATGACCGTATGTCACTCTTAGTAAGACGTAATGTAGTATTGAAGCGTAAATCCCGCAAAATTGGGTCGGTCATTTCGGAGATTGGCTCTTACGGATACACTGATGTACCTACTATAGCGTTATATTAGGTGCTGATGTGTTCTCGTATGAGCAGTAATAACCTAATGGTTGAAACTCGAGCTCTTAATCGAGGATCCGAGGCACTGATTATGCGCGTATTAGAAATTGATTATTGCAGCTTTACGGTGAAATTTACTTACGATGTTTTCGTGAGGATACCTGCACATCTGAGAGTTCTCTAAAAGAAAACAAATAGAGTTCTTCAAAGGTGTGTGAAGTCTACCAATTCGCACTTGGCTAGCGCGGTGGACTGTGGCCTAAAAACTCGGGTCTTCTCGCTTTCTGGGAGAAGACCCGTGCCCAGCAGTGGGACAATAATGGATTGACGACCTGTTCTGGTATGGTGTGAAAAACACGAAGATACTTTTTAACGAGTAATTCATAATATTATTTGTGCGCCCATAGGTATTAATAACACGAATACTTCATGATTGATTTTGCTTACAATCTATTTAATTTTATAAGAAAGTTCCTAGTGAAACATTGGCTGAAACTTTATGCGAAAAATTTATATATCCGGGATAAAATATTAAATTCGTACACAAAACGAAAAGCGAGAGCGAAAAGTTTTCTAAAAAATGTATGAACTTTGAGGGCTATTAAAATCAAATAAATTCTAGTTTGGAGCAATTCTGCAACGTAGTGCTACATGTGCTTTAAGGATTTATGTAGTGGATAAATTTTTCCACTAGCAATAGAACCGTTTATTGTAAAACCTCTTCGTTTAGTAAATTGCGTCGTCGGCGTTGACGTCCAGTACTTAACGCTGAGTAGTCGGTTGCAGTCACTCGGGAATAGTAAAGACAAGACTGAGTTTAAGACAGACTCGCCATAAACAAAGAAATAGACAAACAATGCCATAAAGGAAAAAAGAATAAATGGAATTCTGTGGATGATTCTGTGATAAGAAATGAATACGTCTGAGTTTATTATATTAAATTAATTACAACTAAATTTAAAAACAGATTGTTTAAGTCCGATCTCAAGAAGTTTACACCTTTAGATACTAAATAATTGTATTGTCATACAAACTATGAGTAGATATAGGTAAAAAATTATTGTCAATACATTTGTCCAATACATACATTGTCATGCATCAGCCCTTAAAAGTCCACTGCTGGACATGGACCTCCCCTAATCTGCGCCACAATTCATATAATGTGAATAAAATGCCATAATCCGTCAAACCCTTTGGGGTTGTAGCGCGTACCAAATAAATCAACATACATTCAAACAAACAAACATGCATACGTAAACACATGCATACATACATAGATACATGCATATATACATACCCTCAAAACATTACTGACCTTCTATCGTAGTCGGGTAAAATAATTAAAATTGAATTCCAAGATTTTATTATAGTGCTACTTAGTTGAAGCTAAAGTAAAAATGGACATGAATCGTAATTGCAGCGAAAATAAATATTCTTTAAGGATTTGACACTGGCACACTTACGTGAGGCAGTTTTCATGTAACTGGATCCAAATAATAGTTTAGGTTTCTGTTCTGGGTCTGGGTGTTTGTGTATTCGTCTTTGTGTGTCCATGGCACCCACGACACAGGAAAAAATTCTAGTGTGGGGCTATGAGTGTAGAAAGCGTGGGTGTGTGTTTTATTTTTAAATATCGGCAAAAGAAAGACAAAAAAAAACACACATACATCGTGAATACTAAAAATCACATATATTTTTCTTTTTGTATAATTTAATAAAATTATAGCATTACTCACTGTTACTTTTAAAATAGTAAAAGTCGCGTCATTTTCTTTGATATCAACTCAAGTTTATTTTTAGTTTTATCAGTAATCGATAAGGCGGTTATAATTTACAGTGCGCGATTTTAGAAAGTGAAGACAAATAAAAACGTTACATGACAAATAAGAGCGACTAAGAATCATAAATCATCATATCTATTATATTATTTTATGATTAAGGTACACTACCGCGTCTATCATCTTAGAACTCAGACATAATATTATGATAATCTTTTATTTATCAAATCCCTTAATTTCAATAATTCCGAATTGTGACGTATTTTATATCGACATAAACAAAGGCGAATTCAGTGTTGCTTGACAAGAGCAATACCAACGCCAAATCTATTTGTAACGTGAAATAAATTCTTGGTTTTCGATGCAAGAGTTAACTTACATATGAAGTGACCAACTTGGGAGGAACACACCGCAATGCATATCTAATGGACTTCAGGAAAGAGCTTTTGCTCTATATAGAGTTGGTTTCAGATGCAAATTGAAAGCTATCAGCACTTACCATTACGTTAGCTGCATGCTTGTTT
>MOOZ01000723.1:85194-96109 GCA_002930495.1 Cecropterus lyciades | reverse complement strand
AACAAACAAACAAACTCTTCAGCTTTATAATATTAGTATAGATACTGCAATATAGGAACACCGAAAACAGCCGTTCTACCTGAAGTCGAATACAGATACGGTGATATTCTTGAGGGTTGTGACAACAGACACGTTATATGTAAGACTAAAAATATATGACGTATATAATTGTGTACATACAATACGATATGATACGATACATTACGATACGATAAATCTTATATTTATTATAAATTTATGTATGTAAATTATTATTATAAAGATGAAAGTCTGTGAGGTTGTATGTATGCTTTATACTTTTTCTCGCAAAAACTACTGTTCGGCTTTCAGTGAAATTTGGTTCATATTTTATGACCTGAATAAACACATCGTAACCGTTAAAACCAAATAAAATAAATAAATAAACAAAAAATAAATGTTAATGAATACTTGTACCTTCTGATTTTCATCCATTTTATGCCAAATCTTAAATTCGTAATAAATCATTACTATAACAGGACGAAATTATAAAATTATAATTATTTTTGCCGCTACAAAATTTTAAAATTGACAATACAATATAATGATATTTACTTTAATCTAATATCAACGTGAACAAATGTAAAAACAACATGCGATATATGAGTAATCGTAAATACCTACATATATGCCAGGAACTAATTATAGCATATCAGTACACCATTGTCCTTTGCTACTACGATAATTTTAATACGTCCCGTCAAATATATCTCCTATTAGAATTTTAACTCGAAAATGTGCAGTCTCGAAGTCTTGCATCATAAGAATAATGGCACAGATGGTAGCCCCGATTAGAACCTCGTCTTGAAAAAGTAAAAAACGCAATATGCAAGAATAGAACAAAACTTACTGATGAGATAAAGAATAATTCATATTTTTTGGTGTTTTTACATTACAAGAATGTAACGACGACACTTTTATGACCCTCGTGGTGGAGTGGTTACCATACTGTTATGAGACGTAATGCTTTACGGGTTCGATTCCGATTGATTTAAATTACTGTTCTCAGTCTGGGTGTTTGTGTATTCGTATTTCTGTTCTACGAGAGAAACAATCCTAGTGTAGAAAACGTAATAAGATTAAAAATTAGGAATACAAATTTTTACCCGTCTGCGTCAGAAGGAGCGTAATGTTTTTATGTATGTCTGTCCATTTCTTTGGCACGTGCTACAGCTCAAACGGCTTGACGGGTTGTAATATACGATAATTATAATCGTTTTAGCTTGCAAAGGGATAAAGGCTTTATAAAATTGCGCCTGTAAATCGGGAAAAGGGGGAGAGCTGACGACTTTATTTATTTATTTTTAACACTAAATCCACAGCTCTTAAATAAAAAAATAAATAAAAAAATAAAACAACAACAAATCTTACAGACTAAATATACAGCCAATTATGGATTTTATTTTATTTATTTTATACATAGATAGTCACATCACTATTTATTTATACTTACAATCATAATCATATCATATCATGACAATATGAATATCAAATCTAAGGTAATATATAGAAATTATAAATATGCCTACCGGTGCAAAACAGATGGGATGGCATAATAATCTATACTAATATTATAAAGCTGAAGAGTTTGTTTGTTTATTTGAACGCGCTAATCTAAGGAACTACTGTTCCGATTTGAAAAATTCTTTCGGTGTTTGATAGCCCATTTATCGAGGAAGGCTATAGGCTATATATCATCGTCGAAACTTACGCAGGTGAATCCGCGGAGTGTAGCTAGTTTTTAATAAGTTGATTTTATATCAACTTCGCCAAAGATTCTAGGATGAAAATAATTAAAAGTAGCTCTCACACTTAAATATTTAGTTTCATTATCCATTACATAGCTCAACATCGACAGAATAAACGTTAAAAACAATCAAGTCAACTATTTCAGCAATTTCAGTCACCCTTCACTTGAACTTCGGCTTGTAATGATTTCGATGACCTCGGTATATTTTTTCCTATTTTCTTCATTTTTCTTCATATTATAATAAATACAGGGTGCCTCAGCAAAACCAAGACAACTATGAAAATTTTATTAAGTATACACTTTTAATGTTTAGATACTAATGACATTTATATGCATTTTTATGCATACGTGTTATTATAAATTAATGATTTATGTGCTTTGGTTATTAAGCCACAGTAAATTTACCGTATTATTGCGTAATCCCAGCAGTATCATGCGCTGCTGTGTTTTGGTCGGAAGCGTGTGGTAAGGAAGACAAACGCTACAGCACTTGGTACAACTCATCTGATCTGGGGTTGATTATAAATGACTATGGGCGGCAGGTGCCACTTAAGATCAGGTAACAGCATTGTTGGTACAGGACTGCATGTTTGTTTGCTACTTGCATATTATAAAAAAAAAAACAAGAGATTTCATTTTATTTCATTTCTGATCCGGTTGAGAGCCTGAGTTGAAGACGACCCGCGTGGCGGAGCGGTCACCATACTGGTCTAACACGCAGTGGGTTCCGGGTTCGATTCCCGGCCAGGCCTGACATCTGAATGATGAGTTTAGATTCTGTTCTGGGTCTGGGTGTTTGTGTAATCGTCGTTGTGTGTCCATGGTACCCATAACGCAGGATAAAATCCTAGTGTATGAGTGTAGAAAGCGTTTATTTATTTATTTATTTCAATCAACTAAGGTATCACTGATATCACCTTGAACAAAATGCCAGTGATAAATTTCTAATATATAATTATTCACATAACTTTAAAAATGCATATATTACGCCCGTAAATCTCGGTCATAATATATACATAGTACAAAGAATTTGATTATATTAAAACGGAACCAAGATGATCGTAAATCTCTTAGCAAAATCATTAGGTTTATTTGTATAACAAGCCTACACGTATCTACACTGCTGTTATATGTACATTCGTATTTTTAAATGTAATAAATAACGATAGACATGAAACTTACCTTGTGTGCCAATTTTTTACCCGATTGCGTCAGAAAGAGGGTAATGTTTTTCAAGCGTATGTATGTATGTTTGTTTGTATGTATGTCCATTTTTTGGCACGCGCTACAGCCCAAACGGCTTAACGGACTGTGAAGTATGACATATCATTAGAATCGCCTTATTTTGGAGAGTGACAAAGACTTAATATATATTTTTTTTAATTGCACCTGGAAAAAGAGGAAAAGGCGGGAGAAGGGACGAATGTTTTACTATTACGACAATATGGGCATGAAATGAAAGCTAGTAAATAGACCAATCTAAAAATATATATATTACTTTAACTTGACTATTTTGTACTTATACTTATCAAAAACTTATATGTAAGCGTTAAGTTAAATATATATCATTATGAACAAAAATTTCGTTTTAAGCAGTCGGGTTTTTTTGTTTTAGTATTTTTAACGATTTTACTAGTGTAAACAATTAGTGCACTTTTGTACCCGCTGAGTTTCTTGCCGGATCTTCTCCGTTGAAGTTGTGTTCCGATCCGCTGGTAGTGTCAAAAATATTGTAACTGACAATTTATAAGTGCCCCGTAGGCCTATGCAAAATAAGTATATACATACTACAAGTCTTTGTACGTCCCAGAATTGGGCATGAGTCTCGTGGAAATTGGTTTACTATCTATTATCTAATTTTAAAGATATCCACGAATACCGTTCGGAAATTTGTATTTGAGAGTTCTTTGATTGGATGATTATATGAATATTTTCGTACGATCGTGAATCTTCGTTAACAAATGTACGGGTTTACCTCAAAAATATAAAAAAGACACTCTCGGAGTGCCAAGAGAAGTAAAAACCTGATCAATTTAGAATACTTATAATTCAATATCTATTTATATAATAATAATACACAGAGGTGTCGGTTACGGGAACAGTGTCAATGGTTTTTTCCCATCTCAAAAAATGCCCTACACCCCTAAAGAAGTTTTCACTTCAATATAATCTCACATCTTCTAAGTAATACGGGTCGATGTAGAAATTCAACTTTCCTGTATTTTTAACATAATGTACCAGATTTCCTCCACTTAATATCTTCAAAGCCTCGTCCAACTTGAATGTAGCTAATGGAGGGTACATTGAAAAATACGAACCATCAAATAAATGCCCCTCTTCATGACAAAATTCCTTCTGGTGCCAAAACGATTACACGGATCACTTTTTCAAGAATTTTCAACATAAATCTGGCGGAATTTTCTTTTAGAAATAGAATAGGTGTGTTTTTGTATGGAAGTAGCAAACGAGCATGCAGTCCATTGAATTGTAAGTGGCCACTGCCGCCCACTGACATCTGTAATCAATCCCAGATAAGACATTTGTAGCTATCCTCAGTTAACCTCAGTTTCAGACTCAGAGAGTAAGTCACAAACGCATTGCTACCCCTAAGGGCTAAGTTGGAAGTTTGGTTGATTTAAAATATATACATAGATTTTGCAGTCAGGGGTCCTACATAAGTAAATAAAAGAAAACAAACACTGTTAAAAACGGCATCAGGTACGTTGAAAAACATTTTACAAACAAATAAATTTTAAGTTATTCTAATAAAATATCCCGTCTACGGTATTTTTTTGCAATCATTAAAAATATCGGTAACCGTAACTATCAGATATTTTAGAATTACTGCTGAGGGTTAAGTTGGAAGTACGCGGATAAGTAAATCTACCATAATCTCAGACCAAAACACAGCAGTGCAAAACACTGCTGTTATTAGGCAGAAATAGGTGTGGCGGTGATATTTTCGGACTCGATCCACGAAGATTTCTACCATCTCTGAAATAGGCAAGTAGGTAGTGACTCGTTAATCTGGATATCAGTTACACAAATTCGCAATTATCCGGACTACCAACCACAATCAAACACATACCGGTAGCCCCACGAATCGTGACACGTTGCAACGTCGTGTCACGACGTTGTAGTATCAACGAAGCTATATTGTGTCATGGAAGGTATGGAGGCATAATAATATATCAGAGTTCATACATTTCTTACGTAGTTTTGACAACCTAGTAACACTTAGATCCGTAATGGTCTCTCTAAAAAATGGATCGGTCTATAGATATCTCATCTTTTGAAGAATAATGGGTAGAAGAAAATGAAGTTACTACGCATTTATTAATTGAGAAATGAGTAAGTAAAAAAAGTTATTGATTTTTAAATAGATACAGTATATGAAATTGATTTTGTTGTTTGTACATAAGTAAATAATAATAAAAAAAATAAACACAGTTAAAAACGGGATCGGCTGCCTTGAAAAAAATTTTTATCAACAAATAAATTATGAGTTGTTATGAGTATTTGTTTTATTGGAATACGTTGTTATATCCCGTGTACGTTTTTTTTTGCAATCATTAAAAATATGGGTAACCGTAAATATTGAATATTTTAGAAATAACACACTTATTCGAACCATTTTTTTTATCAGATGAAGTAGCAAACTGGTATGTACTCCACACAATGGTAAGTCTGCCTCTCATGGACATCTGTAAGCAATTTCATATAGAAAACTCTACTCCCAAGAACTAAGATAGTCGCCTCATACATAAGTGGGTCGGCAAATACATCTTATACACAGAGATAGGTGTGGCGGTAGTAGCTTTGTGGAAGATACAAATTTTCAAAATATTTCATTTTGTTCCCCATTTTACAATTCACATATAAAGCTCTAAATATTTAAAACTAAAAAGCGATCACAACTCAACCGAACAGTCCACAAAAAAACAAGAACCTACATGCATTTGCAAAAATAAACACTGCCATTATTGCCACTAAAAATTCCATTCGAGAGAAAAAGTTTACGTTCCACTCATACGGTACGAGGGTTGGATCATTCTATTCTTCACCATTTCCATATTTCCTCCATAAATCACACGCTCATTTCCATAAACATACCCGGTTAATCGGTCCAGTGAGTGCAAACTCATGAGCCGTAGACCACCAAAGACATTTATACCGTCGAATATAATCTTTAGGGTTCCGTAGCCAAATGACGAAAATCGGAACCCTTATAGATTCGTCATGTCTGTTTGTCCATTTCCATAAACATACCCGGTTAATCGGTCCAGTGAGTGCAAACTAATGAGCCGTAGACCACCAAAGACATTTATACCGTCGAATATAATCTTTAGGGTTCCGTAGCCAAATGACGAAAATCGGAACCCTTATAGATTCGTCATGTCTGTTTGTCCATCTGTCTGTCTGTATATCACAGCCACTTTATTCGGAAACTGTTAAGACTACAGAGTTGAAACTTTGTAGGTAAGTGTATTCTATAAACCGCTTTCCTAATTATATAAAAAAAAATATATTGAATTTAGGGGGGGGGGGGAGAGGCTCCCCATACATGGAACTGAAACTCAAAAAATAATCTATCTTACATACACGTGTGGGGTGTAGATAGAAAGGTTTAAAAATCACATTGAGGTTTCTACAACCAATTTTCTAAAAGTCGATTGTTTGAGATAAGCCCTTTCAAACCGGTAAAACGTGTGTCCCTCCCCCCTCTAACTTTTAAACTAAGAGAGTGAAAAATCTGAATAAAACATATGTAAAGGAAGACTTTCAACGAAAATTAGTTCGAATAAGATACGGTTGACAGTTTTTGAAATATAGCACTTTTTCAAAACCGAATAACATAACTTTGTAACTCATACAAACACTATGAAAAACTAACTTATGTTGGTAGTTAATGATAATGCTACGGAACTCTTCGCCTGCGAGTCCGACTCGCACTTGGCAACTTTTTTAAACAATCCTTCAATTTTACTGTAGTAAACTTTTTGTGTTAAGTGACCACTGCCTTAGACATCTACAATCAACTCGAGACAAGATTAGAATCTAGTCTGAGATTGGACACAGTTGTATTGCTACCTTAGAGGACTAAGTTGGAATGCTACGGATAAGTACACTTCACTTTTTAGACCAGGATACATTAGGGTCTGTCTCTGAAACAACGTTATTTACCCGATATAGGCATGGCGGTGGTGCTCCCGATGACCACAAATGGCTCTACCACCGTCAATGGTCATTTTTATCATTATAATAACACTATTATTACATTCCAAGTATTTCGGTATTAAAAGTTTTTTATACGAGTAAAATATTCAGTAGAGAAGTATAATTTACAAAATATATATGCATGCCTGTGCTAAAACATTTCAACGTTTTAAGGTAGTTGGTAATCTACTCGTTCTGTAAGCAAAGTATTGCGTGATAGTATGCAATGCAACGGTGCCCGCACGTTCGCGTGAAAAAGGCTCTTTAAGGCAACAAAATATTCGTTTAGTATGTAAATAAACTTTTATATGGCGTTTTGAGGTATTTCTAATATTGCAAAAGTTGATAGAATGTATTTACGAGGTAGAATAAGTATGGTTCGACCGGGCAGGCGCGATCTATTTGTTGCATTTTGATGAAAAGCTCACTTTTTGTGATTGACCTCCGATAGAACTCCCGATTAAATACATACTCGTTTACTATTTTATCATTAAAGCCATTAGGAATAGTTATCCTAATTCGTAAGGGACTGTTGAGCTTTTTAGAGTTTCTGAATTTATGAACTTACGCGGTTTCTCCTTTTGTGATAATAATACGTGGTAATAATACGTGTAGCGTTAGTTCTTCAATCAAACATGATTTAAGAAATATAGGATGAATAAAACTTAATTAAAAGCATATGAAGGTTCATAATTACCACATACCAATTTCAATGAATTTTCAGACTCATTAATGAATTGTCACGCAGACCACGTACGAGTATAACAAATATTTTAGCTTTTTCTCTCTATTGAGGCACGTTGGGTAGTAAGCACGTACTGTTCTGGTATGGAATAGAGTTCAGTGCTCATAGGAATGGAATTATCAAGAATAGATAAATCATTAAAGTTAAAAGAATTTCTAATTTCATAGTCGATAGGACCAACTTCATCTAATAAGTGATTATTGTTCTAAATTAAGATTTAACTTCTATCTTTACTCAACGTCTAACAAAAATATACAGTTACGCACAGTTTTGATAGAAGCTGTAAGCTGCTGTATTTTAATATGCTGTATTTTAAAATGTTTCATTTTAAAATGTGTAAGTTTACAAATGGTCTAACAAACCATATTATGAAGAAACGTCGCTTTTAGCCTCTTGTTAACCGACTGCTTGAAGTGAAAACATCTTTAGGCGCTTTTGGCATTTTTCGAGGGATATACATATATACAAATGTACATATATCATGTATGTCATCATCATGTATATCATTAAACAATAAAATATTTCCTGACAATTCAAAAAATAAACACGAAACTATGCAAGATTTCACTGTTTTGTTTTTTACAATTGAGATTCGAACCTAAAACCTTGTTTTAAGTAAACTGTCGTAAAACTTCTTAGTATACACAATTATTTTATTCTATTAGTATAAAATGTCGAAGAACTTTCAAGTTCGAAATTTTTTTAAGGTAATTGGAACAAAATGTCGTTAATTAAAATAGTTCTGTGAGACGACTGTTGAAAAGTTACGAAGGATCCCTTAATTTGCTTCATTTTTCGATTGTAGATGTCTTTTGAAACAAAATAAAATTTGATTGTTAGGTCAAGTGTGGATCTACGAAAAAAACGATGGCTATAGCGAATTACATTAGCTACATTTGCATTTTACCCGACTGCATCAGAAGGTGGATAATGTTTTTCGAGCGTTTGTATGTATATTTATATGTAAGGTTTAGTTTCTTTAGCACGCGTCAAACGACTTGACGGATTGTAACATATAGCATACCTTTAAAATCGTCTTAGCATGCAGAGTGATGTAGGCTTTTTAATTTTTTATTTAATTTATTGATCGTATGACACTTTGATTTTATAAGAATAAGAATAACTTTATTTCGTAATACATTGCACACACATAACAAAGAAAAGAAAAAACTAATAACGATACAATAGTTATCAGAGTAGAGCATTTATTATTAAATTGGAAGTAACAAAATATTAATAAAATATTTTAACAATAAAATGTATAAAAAAATATAACTTAAATGTAAAAAAAGAAACAATTTGACAAATTAAATATAAAAAGCTGCGTCCAAATTGCTGTCTCTAGGATGAGTTCCCAGAACAACATTACCTTACCTCAACATTACCTCGTTGAATAGCAAGGCTAATTCGTTGACCGAAGTATGTACCAGCATTCTGATCATTCGTTGACTCTTAACAACTGCTTACAAAATGCAACGGACAAATGCTTAAAAAATAATTTAGCATTTAATCCCCATAGTTTCAACGCCAAAGGTCAGAAATATGTAATCTTAATTTAAGCCTCCATAGTTATCTAAATAAATTACAGCATTTATGTATGTTTGTATATATACATTGTATACGGAAATTTTATTATTATAATGAATCTCCTTTTGCTACACTAGGTGGCATATGACCACGGCTTTTTAAACAAATCTCTATCAGTATGACGTATAAAAGTACGTTAAAATATAATACGTGTAAGTAAGTTGTTTATTTATTAGCCGGTAATTTTTTTATAGTTTATACATTATAATTTCAGCGGAGACTATTTTCTTGTTTCGTACTTTTTAGAGTGTATTTTAGTAGACGGGTTTTAGTTTTTTAACTTTCTTATTATTTTGGAGTTATGAGAATTTATGTTAGGTATACTTATTGTGCAGAGCAGATCTAATATTGTAGTTAAAGTTTTATTGTTTCATATTGTATTATATTTAACTAGGTAGTAAAACTTAAATCAATCACAAAACATGAGCCCGAAGGCATGACAGATTTTATTATATGGGAGTTTTAGCCAGTAAGTGTTACTGTTACCGCCTTCAACAGGTGGAGGTACTCCCAGCCTATGTTGTTATTGTTACTACTCACGGTTGGTTTTTTACATTTGATGCGTGACGTTATAAATTCTTGCAATTATTAATTGCAAAGCCGTGAACAATAGCTAATAATGTTTACATATTTGAAATGTGCTAAAAAAGCTCTTTCATTTGATACTCCACGCAACTTTTTTTTTTAATTATTTACTTTAAGTCCCCTAGAGAGCGTTGTAGTGAATTTAACGTAACGTCATGCAATCTATAACCAGCGGACAAAGAAGAGGCTTCTAAGAACACCTTATTTGTCCAATTATGATAACTAGTTCAGAAGTTATGAGGGAACAGATTAACATCCATACCCACATACAGGTCAAAATCATAACCCTCCTTTTGCTTTGCCATAGTCGTGTAAAAAAGGGGGAAATGATGATATTTTAGAAACTAATGATCGGTATTCATATCCGCGCATTTATTATTATAAGGATCTAGAACATCTCTAATAGGTATACACTGTATCTAAATGTGTATACGCAGACATTTTTATGAAAAAACAGCCCTGAGAATTCCAATATCCGAAATCAAAAGTTTATCTTTAAAAACGTTACTACATTGATGTTTACGTTTCTCAAGAATCGAGAAGCTAAAGTGTAAACACATTCAGATTTGTATTGAAATAACAAATATACGAAATGGAAAGCACGTGCGTTTCACACTATTTAGTTGTTTTGATAACGTTTACTGTAATTCAGAATATCATCACTGGATCTATTGAGGAAGCGATCATACAACAGTTACACATCTTTCGTTAGCGGTTACGTGAATTGCATTTGAATTAAAATAAACAATATTCTTTTTTGACGTCTTGTTTTCCTTATAAAAATGTTTTCTTTGTGTTTTCTTCAAATTCATGCTTGCTGATATAGATGAAGTTATTACGTTTTTTTGTAGCAAAGTGATTGCCAATCGGCTTTATTGTGCGGATGATTTAATTCGACTTGAAGGCACCATCAACACATCTAATTTTATTTAACAATTTTACTGCGATAAGAGAGTTACTTAGACAAGGCTTAGTTCTTTTTTTATAATACGGATAGTAGCAAACGAGCATGC
>MOOZ01000723.1:63951-75995 GCA_002930495.1 Cecropterus lyciades | reverse complement strand
GGCACACAGGCTGTATAAAGCTTGCTCGCAAGATTTTTTCATGGTCGTTAAAACTGGTACGGTGTATTATTTTAACAGATTTATGTATATTTGTGGATATACTATAATACTCACCGATCCAGGGTACTTGATGAATTGCGAGTTTAATAAAGGGGGATTTCCCGCTAGTCGAGTTGATTGTGTCTGGGGAGCGGCCGTACACTGATAGCCTTTACTGCTTCACCGAGATTTGGTGGTAGCTTAAAATTCACCCGGGACAGTAACACTGGATGCAAGGGATGATTTTGGTCCACGTTAAGATGTAAAGTCTAGAAATCTGGCGTAGACCTTCTACTTTATTTTTTGTTAAAAATTTTTTTTCATGCTTTTTATTGATATACTTATATTTGTACTTATATAATTTCACTTATTTTGCCTTGTAAATATAAATGTCCACGCAAAAATAAATACAAATGTTAATTCAACCCTCAACATGTAAAATTTAACCTAAACCTAAGCCACAACTTACAACATTTTTATAAATTGTATTAACGTGAATGAAAGTTAGGTCTGAATTTATATAGAAATAGGCGCACCCGATCGCAGGAGGCTCCCGCGCCCTGCTCGCTTAGTTTTATGTTTTCTTTTATGTTCCAACCTAACCTAATCCATCCAATATAAAACACTACAGCTCAACCTAGTTCTAAGCCATACACCTAACCGGTAATCACCAAATGCCTAACTCGTTCAGGCATTAAGTACCCCTGCGTCATCAGGTTTAAGTAATTGAAGGTCCAAATTTTTCAGCTTATGTATCTGTTTAGCAATCTTATAACCGTAAGCACCAAATGGCTAACACCTTTGATTTAAGCTTGCATAACCCTGCATCATCAGGGTTCAAGAGTTGAAGGTCAACTTCATTTCATATATTTGCTTAGTAATCTTATTACATTTCCGTAAGCACCAAATGGCCAGCTTCTATGGTTAAGGTTTTAAGTATCCTGCGTCATCAGGGTTGAAGATTTGAAGGTCAAATTTTGCATGGTATGCCCTTAGTAACTACTCCCGATATGGTTTTGTTTTTGCATTATCGTGAGTCTTCATCCTTATCATCATCAAATTTAATAATCTCTTTCCTTTGGAAGTCGGTTAAAAGATGGTTAATAATCTATGATAATATCTTGTTAACAGGATGAAGCCGCACGGCGCAGCCAAATTATAGAAAAAATACTAGTACTATCCGCACAAACCCACCAAGTTGTTCACCACACACTACGATTAATAAAAAGGTTGGAGTTAAGCTAAGATCGCAAGGAATGTGTAGAAGTAACCTAAGGTTTATCATCTTCTCTTAGCGTTCTTTGCTTGCCATCTTCACATTAGTAACAAATGTTTAAAAATAGCAGCAGTGTGATGATGATAATGAAGGCATAAATAATTTATATTTTCCTCAAAAGCCTGTGTGTAACACAACACGAAAGAGTTAAGGTTCGCCTGTAATTCTGAAAGTCCAAAGTTTCGCCTTTGCGCATTAATTTGCATGATAATATATTTTTTACTTTTTTCAACATGATCAAACGATCAAATACTATAATAATAAATTTAGTTCACTAGTTTTTTACTCGAAAAAATCGTCGATTGACTTGAAAATATATTTTTACGAAGTACATATATTTTATTCGGTCCCTTTTATGGAAATTTATAGACTCTTATTTTGTAAAAGGTTTTGTAACAATTATCGATAACTCAAAGTAAGTTTTTATACTTAACTACATTACATAGAATGTACATTTTGTGGATTTTTATTGGTCCTAAGTAATAAACAAGACAGCATTTAAAAAGTTATATGGATAAAAATACTCAAAATAAAAGATTATATTATTTATTTTGCTATTTTTGGTCATATTCATCGTATAACATTCACATCCTCAATTATGATATACTTTTTTATCTATTAAGTATTCTTATAAGTTATATCGTATCACACAAACTGATGTAGAGACAGTAGCAACACGACAATAATTATATTAAAGTTTGCTCAATTACCTACTTTCCAAAATAAATAATAATTAATAATTTTACAGAATTCAAAGATCTAATAATACCTTTTTTTAATTCTAAATGTGGAGGTAGCAAACGAGCATACAGTCCACCTTTTTTAAAAATAATCTAACGATAAGCAGACGGGCGAGACCACCCGATGGTAAGTGATCAACCTCAGATAAGATCAGAGTTTTACCTACACAGATGCTGTACCTGAGGACTGAGATGAAAAACCTCGTTTAAGCAATACATAGCTATTTCTGCATAATAATACATCTGTTATTAGGCAGAAATAGATCGCTTCCGGAGTCAAACCACAAAGAGTTCAACCATCTTTAAAATACCTATAGAATGAGGTTAATATCTCTTATCGCGAACCCTCGTGACAATTTCTATGGCGAATTTTTAGGTACTTTTCTTAGATAAATTATGATAAGATTTTTGGCACGACCAAACATTTTAGGATCTTGCAGCTCGTTAACCTAGTTATTTGATGTATAGCGTTGAGCTAATGACGTCATTTTAGAAGATTATGTCTGGCGATTTCAAATAAAGTATGATCACGCTTTAAGATGTCAACTGGCCTTAATGTGAAAATTTTAGCGTTATTTACTTTATTTCTTTTTGTAGCTTGTAAAAGTTGGTACAACGAGCATCGGTTGACCGGGGAGGCATCGGCGCTACACATGCTTTGAGCGGGAAATAGTTCTTGCGTTTCGGTAGAAGGATGCAGTTTAACGACTCACTTTTATTCTCGGAAGTTGCAACGCAACTGTGATTGACAACAAATAGAACTCTTGTACTATATGAAGTTGGTTACAGATGTCTATGTGTATAGAGTGGCCACACATCACCAGGTGGATTGCATGCATATTTGCTGCTTCTATTTTTTAATTTCAGTTAGCCCTTTTATCAAGATTTATGTCAAGCTTCCTTCCGTCGTTTTCATAGAACGATACAACAAAATTTTCAAATATAATTTCAATTCCTCCACTTTTCAATTCAAGCAGAATATTGGCTACCTGAAACATCTAAAGTAATTCAATCTATAGATATTGATGATGAAGATAACAAGTTTATTTTTTGTACAAATTTCTCGTTATCATTCACAACGACAGACAAATCATATCGAGAAAATATATTTACATCATTCCAGTGCCTCGAAGATTGCAAAAACACATTACATCTGCCTGTCAAACAAATTGCGTGAAACAGTCGATGTGTTTTTCGATAAATTCACACGACGTGATAATAATGAACATGCTCTGAATTTATAGAGAAATTCGCTATTTACCAATAATGTTACTATATTTTAAATGCAAGTTTTAAATTATAATAATTTAAAGGTACCTACCTACCACCCTAGATAAAGGATACCTAATTTAAAGGTAAAGTAAGTAAGAAAGTAAAGTAGAACTCTATATGGTTCATCTCCGGAAGCACAATATTCAAACCTATTTCTACCTAATAACATCAGTGTTATGCGTTGCTGTGTTCTGATCTGTGTGGTAAGTGAAATATTAACTCCCGCTATTACCTCAACAAATATAAGGTTTCCTATTTCTGCCTAATAACAACAGTGTTATGCGCTGTTGTGTTGTGTGTCTGGTCTGAAGGGTGTGGTAAGGGAAACATACTTTTCCGAGGCATTCCATCTTAGTCCTCAGGGGTAGCAACGCATCTGTAGCTAACCATAGGTGAGAATTGATCTTACCTAAGGTTGCTTACAGATGTCCATGGGCGACAGTAGCCACTTACCATCAGGTGGACTGCATGCTCATTTGCTACTTACATGTTATAAAATAGCAAATATCGAAATATGAAGTAGAATTTTTTTGCGCGATATTAATAACGAAAACAGGTATACGCTTGAAATATTCACAGAATATTTAGTTTTATATGCACTTTAAAAATAAACAATTAAATTAAAATAAAAGAAGCATTTAAAGGGGGCCACATTATATCAAACGTGATTTTTTCGCCGTTTCTTATAGATAATGGTACGAACCCTTCGTTCGCGAATGCGATTCGCATTCACTGGCTCTTTATAAGATTCACACGCTTCCACTGAAAAGCAATAACTTCTCATGCTAGAAATAGATGTAGCGAGAATACCACCCTGATCGAACCATACCCATTCTGCTACCGTGGAAACTAATATTTTTATTGCATAGATGTATTCAACTACCCGCGTGGCGGAGCGGTCACCATACCAGTCCGACACGCAGTAGATTCCAGGTTCAATCCCCGGCTAGACACATCTGATGAGTTTAGATTCTGTTAAGAGTTGGGGTGTTTGTCCGTCGTCTTTGTGTGGCCATGTTACCCACGACACAGGAGATAATCCTAGTGCGGGCCTATGAGTGTAGAAAGCGGTTAACGTTTATATTTCACACATCAATATTATTTTAACTGACCTCATTATTTTCAAAGCAGCGTATCTTTTAAAAAGTAACATTACAAGCTTTACGTATTCGAGTACACGTGACATTATTACATTGCGATTTCCAGAGTTGTTCACGTAGAAAGAGAAAGCCAACAAATCTTACTAACTTTTTGAATGTACATATGTACGTTGTCTCAAATAGCGAATCGTCCTGCCACAAGGGACTTATATTACAGAATATTTTCGTACCGTGAACACGATCCCTAAGATTGTATCACGTTCAATATTTTGTGAAGTCTGTTACTTTCCTGCTTGCTCTACTAGGAAAACTTTTTTCTGTTTATGCGAATATGACGTAATGAATAACGCCTATCGTTGTAAAGTAAAGGTGGTAGAACTCTTTGTGCATTGTAGAAAGCATTGTTAAGCAATGCTAAGTTCTGATCTGAAGGGTTTGATAAGGGAAATACACTTATCCGAGGCATTCCAACTTAGTCCTTAGGAGTAGCATGGCATCTGTGGCTAATCTCAGGTAAGACTCGGATCTTATCTGGGGTTCATTACAGATGTCCATGGCCAGCATTGGTCACTGACCAGTCCACCTGATGGTCTAGTACTAGTTATGAGAATATATATAATAAAAATTGCCTCAATTTTCTGTTCTTGCAATGTTTCTAGACTAATATCTGTGAAAATCTGAAATCAATGAAAATTAAAATATTTTATCCAAAATACATTCTTTACTGTTGTTTAGTGAACTTAGCACGAGTTTAATCCGTTTCATTAAAACAACCAACCGTTTTCGCCCCCTCATTGCATTACAAATGACTGAAAATTAAAACAATATATTACAAATATTGCAATATATGAGCTAGAACGTAAACGATTATTGTTTTGAGGAAAGGTAATAAAATCGTACTAAAGGCTTTTTAGGATTCCGTACACAAATGGTAAAAACGGAACCTTATTACTAAGTCTCCGCTGTCTGTCTGTCCGTCTGTCTGTTACTAGGCTGTATCTCATGAACCCTGATAGCAAGACAATTGAAAATTTCACAGATGATGTGTTCTGTTGCCGTTGTTATAACAACAAATAACAGAATAAAATGATTCAATGGGGGCTCTCATTCAACAAACGTGATTTTTTTTTGCCGTTTTTTTTTAAATAATGTACGGAACCCTTTAAGCGCGAGTCCGAGTCGCACTTGGCCGAAGTTTTAAAAAATCTTTTTGAACGCGAGTAGCCTACCACCACTTCACATGATGTTCCGTTATGGAGACGAAGCAGCGAAACAAACTACGTGACTCACATCGTTTCCATAAAAGTTTGTTGTGTAATATAATTGTAGTACTTAACTGAAATACATGGAGCTGATCCCTTCAGAGCACACATTTTTATCATTCAATGAATTGCCTGTTTTCATATATGCCATACACAGTGTTAGTTTAATGATCCGTTTAAACTTTATATCTGAGAGTTATCTTGAGTCTTAAGAAATATTGTTGCCGCAGTTACAAAAAATTACTTTAGATGTAAGGTATTTATATTTATTATGTTATATGAGAAAATAAAAATATGTTAACAAACACCTGTGATGTTTAAATTGATAGTTTAGTTGACTATCTGGTATAGGATCGAGCTAGAACTTTTATGCAGACAGCTTACGAGCGGGTTTTTGGAACCTTTTTTTTTGTTGACGAGGGAAAACCTTCAAAAGGCACAACGAAGCCTTGGAAGAGACTACAGGTTATTTTTTTTACCCACAAAACCCCTCTCGGTGGCCTTCCTCAGCGCTTGCAGGGGACGCCAGGATCTCCAATGGAACGCACCGATGCTCCCAGGCTCATTTTTTGGTAGACGTCTAACTGTTCCCCTTCCGCACCTTCCGCTGTCTGCGACGATATGCAACCACATACCGCATTCTTCTCAGGGTTGCTGGCTGAACGGTTCAAGCTCCCAGTCGAGCGGCCCGCAACCCCAGAAGCCCCCTTTTAGTCCCCTCTTACGACAGGCAGGGGATATCGTAGCCGTATTTTACTCCCCGGCTACTGGGGGATTAGAATATTTACCCATCTAAATATTTATATATGTCGAAAAGTATTTTCATGCTGAATCTGTGCTAAATTTTATCGTTATATAAACATATCATTCTACAATATGCTTAGTGGCGAGAATAAAGCTTTTGAATACACAAATGTTTTTGAAAAACGTTTTGTACTGAAATATAATGTTTTGCGCAAACTTTCATACTTACTGTATACCTACTTTCCCTATTGATTCTATTGTATTCGTTCACATAAAGCTTATGAATGTCGATACCATTTATATGACTTTATTTAATGAACTCTAGATAACAATAATAGAAGTAGGCAGACAATAAAGTGATACGTACTTCGAAGGTTTATACTGATGAAATGCTATGATAGTGTGGAGCCGAATTACCCAATTTCGCTTAATACCCTTAATTTTATTGTTGGTCGTATTGTGGAGTTCACAAGCTTAAGGTCCGGTGGTTTTGTGGCTACTAATAGAATTTAATGTATCTGGAATGAATCCGTACAATTAAAATAACTTGCATTTTCTTTTTTATCAGATTAAAGTAGCTAACAAGTATGCAGTCCACCCGATGGTAAGTGGTTACTGCCACCCATGAACAGAGGTCTTATCTGAAGTCGATCACAAATGCGTTGCTACTCTCGAGGATTAAGATGGCCGCATCATATATGAATGAGTCGGCAACCACACCCTTCCATCGAAGCGCAAGAACTGTTTCGCGCTAGAAATTAGAGTATGGAGCTATTACCTCCCCGGACAAACTAACATGGTTCTACCACCTTTTTTTTTTTTTTTTCTCGAGGGGGAAACCTTCAAAAGGTACCCGACGCCGTGGGAGCAACGCCGGGTTATGTGGGATTTTTACCGCACTAAAACCCCCCCCGGTGGCCGTCCTTCGCACTTTATGAAGGACTCCGGGATCTCCAACGGAACGCAACCGGAGTCCTCCAAGCGCGATGTCCCTTTCGGACTCTTCCCCGGTGAGCATTTGCGCTCACCACACTTTCTGTTTTTTACGACGGCATGCGACCACCTATGCCTTCGTCCTTCCCGGGGTCACTTGCTGGACGCTTTGAGCTCCCACTCTTGCCGCCCGCAACCCTGGAAGCCCCCTTTCAGTCGCCTCTTACGACAGGCAGGGGATACCGTAGCCCTATTCTGGTCCCGGAACTGCAGGGACAATGGTTCTACCACCTGGTACCTAATCTTAAGTAAAGTTTTGGAAACATTAAATCTTTTAACAGATCGTTCGTAGATGTGCCACTAAATTTTTATGTATAGCACATCGCACAAATAAGTGTGTTATAAGAAATGAAATAAGTCGCGTAAATTATCTTATTACATTTATCTAATTACTTCAAATAATATATAGTAGTTAATCTACTCGTAACAAATGAGCACAATATGGGTATTAGAAAATTAGCCCAAATTCCAAGTTCCAAGTGCAGGATAAATAAGATTTGATTTGACGACCCGCGTGGCGGAGCGGTCACCATACCGGTCTAACACGCAGTGGGTCCCGGGTTCGATCCCCGGCCAGACAGATATTTGAATGATGAGTTTAGGTTTCTGTTCCGGGTCTGCGTGTTTGTGTATTCGTCTTTGTGTGTCCATGGCACCCACGGCATAGGAGAAAATCCTAGTGTGGGGCTATGAGTGTAGAAAGCGTGTTTTTTTATTTAAG
Source organism: Cecropterus lyciades (assembly GCA_002930495.1). NCBI lineage: Eukaryota > Metazoa > Arthropoda > Insecta > Lepidoptera > Hesperiidae > Cecropterus > Cecropterus lyciades. The sequence goes on along the minus strand of MOOZ01000723.1, from coordinate 67,848 downwards.
ATTTAAATAGATTTAATGAGATTTATTTGTCAACCAAAACAGATTTACAATTGTAATGTACGTGAACAGCAGCATTAGTGTGGAACTGTGTCGCTACTATTTACGCCCACCTCGGAATACTTTGCAATAATCTAAGTAAACTCGAAATACTTAGGTTTGTTGCATTATATTTTTACAAATTGTGTTTAGTACATTATATGTATGCATGTTTGTATTGCGCTGAACATAACTGTGATCGAATTCGAGTGTGTGTGTATGTAGGTATCTCTCTCTCTATCTCTCTGTGCGTGTGTGTGTGCGTGCGTGTGTGTGTATATACGAGTATGTAAGAGAGTGTAAATATTTAAAGATTTCTAATTTCACATGTGACATTAACATTCAAAATGTATCATTATAAACCCAAAACGTCACAGCAAGAGTTGGGTTTATCGCCTTAACCAATCTCAAAGGCTAGTCGGTTGATGATAATGATGTACGCAATATGCATGACAGAAGGATAAGTAGGGTCGAGGAAGGCGGTGCTTGAAAAGTAGGTGCGTAGGTAAATCCGTTTGATATCAAACTTACGTAAACATTAAACTCATGATGGCTGTGTGGAAGGATTTCTAAGCTCGCTATATAACTCTAGTGCGGTTTTCAAACCCCTTGCAAGAATTAATAATACAAGCTACTAATTTATAGACTAAGACTGTTCCATGCAATTTTAATTGCTTTATATTTAGTATTCAGAAGCAGGGAAATATAAAACCGAATTCATAATACCTAAATACAATTTATCATTTTTAACAAAAATGGCATAAATTACCAGAATAGTTATGAGTAAAACATTTTTTACTTTTATTTTATTTATTTAACTACATTTACTTAATTTTACTAAAAGATTAAAAAAAAAAGAAAACGCTTTTCACAACTCGCGATTTTAATATTAAATTATGCAAAAATTAAACGTAAATAAAATGAAAGCTAATACAAATCACGCGTAACAACTCCGACTCCTCCAATCGATAACAAAAAAGTGAGTTTTCTCCTGTCCTCATGTTAACTACTGTCATATCGGTTGTAACTCTTTTAATGTTACACTGCTATGCTCCATCTCCGTACATCTAAGATAGGCCTGAAGCGTACTCGGACACACTGCTTTAATGCGTATGAATCGAGGTTGTACGGGTTAGTGGCTAACTCGTGTCGGATGTTATTATACTACCCAAAAAGCCTCCAACATGGTTTAATCGCTATCATATAACCGGGAACAAAGATTTTATCGTGCCCTAAAAATCACGCTACTATTTTTATGTAATCTGTATCTCAGATATTTTTGGAGTAAAAATTGCCTATTTGGCTCTTTTTAAAATATTTACAAGTATACACGTGAATGTTCTGTAAATTAGGTTCACGATACTCATACTGTGGTTAACAAGTAAGGAGAAAAAGATGCTTGTTTTGAATGCAATTTAAACAATAACGAGTTTCTTTTTTAAATGAAATTTCTTTAATAATTGTGATTTGTAACTGCATGAAACGAAAATTCGTTAGGAAAGCAGGCGCGGCCCTCGATTTTCGAGCGATCGACTTTTAAAAAAGCATGTCTTAATACGAAGGAAGGTAATGCTTAAAGCGTATGCAGTAATGCTGTAAGCGTATATATGTATATATGTATGTGTGTTTGTACGTATGTATGTATGTCCATTTGTCTGGCACACGCTACAACCCAAAAGACTTGACAGATTGTGATGTCAAAATATCATTAGAATCGTTTCAGTGACATCGGCTACATAATTTTTAAAATGGCGCCTCTAAGTACAGGATAAAGGGGGAAGGTACGACTTTTTTCATTATCATTACACTATGCATTTTTAAGCAATCGAGTTATTACCAAGGTTACTTGTGTATACAAACTGTCACCTTTAAAAACCTACGTAAAAGTATTCCTAGCAGACAATCGTTTCTTCTCAGTTGTATATTCACTGAGAAGAACATCTCCGTTTTCCCTTCCATTAAATTCACGACATGACACGACACGACGAATGTTCTACATTTTCTCCTCCATCTATTAAGTGCAAAACTCATAAAAGGGTACCGTACTTTTGTGCGTACGTACAGCAGTCCAAGTATTTTCATTAGATAGTTGTCATTTAAACTCATTAAAGTTATTATCGACGGTTTAATATGAAGAAACAAATGGCAATTTAAGTAGCCCACTCGATGGCAGGTGACCTAGCATTCGTCCATCGATATCTGTAACATATTTTTGTAGAACAAGGGTTCCATCCAAAGTCGATCACGAGTGCATTGCATCTCATGTGAACAAAGACGGTCGCTTCATGTGTGAGCTACCACACCTCTGCCGTTTTCACCGAAACGGACAATTTACGTCTTAGGTATAGCATTGTTACCTCACCGGTTAAAATCTTTCTTCAATTTGGTTCTTTCATCATACATCCGACATGGTAACAACGGTGAACAATAAATAACACGGTCAACCTCCCCCTACCAACCCGTAGGTATTAAGGTTAATGAACGAGATTTTGCCCAGAGATACGTGCCATACAGAACCACACAAGCAGACCGCTCAGAACATACTAAGTAAAATAATACAATTAGTAAACATTGAACAGAACACGACCAAGTTGCACCGAATAAATTGGAACTGTCAGCGATAAGGAAAATAAACAGGAGAGAGTGCTATATACGAGTAGTTGTTATTCAGTTCAGCGGCCTGAAACGAGAAGCTTTTCTTGAACAAACTCCCACGTCTTTGGCACGTGTTTACGGTTAACCAAGTCACTTAGTGTACGTTTAAAGCTGTAAATACGTTTCACGTGAATAGTACGTGAAGTGCATTAATTAACGTAAATATGAAACAGAAATCTTAGCGTAGGAGAAATGCAATTAAAACGACAAACAGTTTCTTGTATTCTAAAATATATCAGTTCTACTACTATATATACATACTAGCTGTACCCACGACTTCGTTCGCGCGGACTATAATATAATCTATCCATCATTAGACTTTGAGATCCACTGTGTGACTCTCGTTAGACTTACCCTAATAAGGGTTATGTCAATAGTCACCGGCTTCTGGCATTAGTGATGGTGACAGCAGTGGGCGTTGATGCTATTTCACGTATTTTACACACAAGGAAACGAAATTTCCAAACAAAAACCGACCAAGTGCGAGTCGGACTCGCAGGTGAAGGGTTTTGAAGCATTATCATTAATAAAGTTATATCATAAATAAAGTTGAACAGTTCTCCAACTACCAACATAAGTTTGTTATTCATGAATTACAAAGTTATTCGGTTTTTAAAAAAGTGAAAGTTTTCCTTTATTTATTTATATGATATATTCTTTGGCATCTATAACATATGTTTTATCCAGATCTTTCACTCTCTTAGTTTAAAAGTTAGAGGGGGTGGGGGGATGGGATACACCTCAATCTCATTTTTGAAGACCTTTTATAGGTAACATGCAATTTCTTTTTGGTTTCAGATCCATGTATAGGGCATGTAGAGCCCCCACTAAATTTAATATATTTTTTATTTTTGTACATAATTCGGAAAGTGGTTTACAAAATACACTTACCTACCAAGTTTCAACTCTGTAGTCTCAATAGTTTCCGAATGTAGAATAAAGTGGCTGTGATATACGGACAGACGGACGGACAGAATGACAAGAGGAATCTGTAAGGGTTCCGATTTTTGCAATTTGGCTACCCTAAAAATAGCTTGACAGCGTGTGTAATGTCGAAGATAGTACTACGCCGCACTATCAGCACTAAAACCCCCCCGGTGGCCGTCCTCAGCGCTGCATGACTCCGGGATCTCTAACGGAACACAACCGGAGTCCTCCGAGCGCGATGCCCCTTACGGGCTCTTCCTTGTGCGCGGATGGCATGCG
>MOOZ01000723.1:3744-16313 GCA_002930495.1 Cecropterus lyciades | reverse complement strand
CTGCTTAACGAGAGGGTCGTGAACTGGATTTTGGATACGCAATATAGACAAATCAATAGGATAAGCAATTAAACACAGGGCTTATTAAGAGCTAGCTGTGCCCTGTAGTTTCACCCGCTATTACATAAGAAAAAACAAATATAGCTTAATGTTATATATCATCTATTATATATATTATAGCATATAGCCTTCCTTATTAAATGGACTATTCAACACAAAAATATATTTTTTATTCGAATAAGTAGTTCCTGAGATTAGCGCGTTCAATCAAACAAACAAACTTCTGCTTTATAATATTAGTATAGATTGAAAATTTATAATGGGTAATCTTAAATATATATATAAATTGTTTGTCCGGGATAAACTCTTCAGGTTTATTGTACGTAATATTATACTAAAAGTAAATATAAAAGCATAGTTATAGATTTACTGTCATTAACGTAATGGGTACTGCAGTCTTCACACTAATGTCACGCGTTCGCGTCGAATTATAACCCATACATTTAGGAATGGTTGGCTTGTTAAATTTGAGTGGGCGCTGGATTAGACGGTGGCCGGATCACCGCGGATTTACAAAATAATTTTATAAGCCTACATATAAAGCGTGTGCTTCATAACACGGTGTTATCTGGTTAGTATCCGTTAATTATAATAAGACAATTTATTACTTCAGCTACTGACGCAAAACTCCTGAATCGGTTTTCTGTAAAAAGGCCGCGATTTATCAACTATGAGTACTGAACAAACACTATCGTTCATCGTATTTGCGAATGAGAATAACAAATATATTTTACAACATGTAATTAACTTATTAAATATCCAATATATACACAGTACTTTTTGGAAGGTAGGTTGGAAGAAGATAGCACGAGTATGGTTTGACCGGGGAGGTACCACCGCCTCACCTATTTCTAGCGTGAAGAAGTTCATGCGTTTCGGTGGAAGGGGGTGGTTGCCGGCTAACTTGTAATATGAGGCGACCATCTTAGTCCTCGGGAGTAGCAATGCATCCGTGATCAATTTGAAATAAAACTCCTGTTCTGTGTGAAGTTGCTTACAAATGTCCATGGACGGCAGCCACCACTTACCATCAGGTAGACTGCATGTTCGTTTGCTTCTTCAGTCTCATAAAAAAAACTAACACAAATGTGTACATCTGGCAGCATCTTCCTGTGTTTCTTAAACCATCACGGTCACCAACACGCAAATTTGCCGTGACCACGATCCATGCAACCAGGTCGAAATACAGGCAGCAAAGAAATTTAAACCTCGTATCGCGAGTACTTAAAAATGCATAAAATCGGCGATAGTTTATCGTCAACCCATTATTGTCCCACTGGGCACGGGTCTTCTCAGAATGAGAGAGTTTTAAGCCATAGTCCACCACGCTGGCCAAGTGCGGATTAGTAGACTTCACACACCTGTGGGAAAACTTTTTTAGAGAACTGTCAGGTGTGAGGAAACTCACAATGTATTCCTTCGCCGTAAAACAGTGATAATCGGTTATAATACGCACATCATTTTAGAAAATCGGCGGTGCGAGCCTCGTATTTGAACCTGGACCCCTCGATTGCGCCGATTTTCTCAATAGTATTAGTCGAACCGGCGATAATATTAGTATAAAAGCACACTTTTTCTTACAATATTTTTATAGCACGTTATTTTTAAACACCACAAAGATTATCGTCTTGCTCTCAATCCCTGATTATCTTAGCGATTTTTATCACAAAGCTTACATTTATTTATGAATATTGGATCCATGCTTCGGTTATAAAAGAATGTTGCTCAAAATATAAATTTCACTTAATATTAGAATTAAAATTCTGTACCGACTTTCTTAATATCGGAGGATTCATGATTCTAATATCTGATGTATATTTTAATAATCGTCACTTAGAAGACCTTTTTGTGTTCTTAGATCAATTTATCATAGAAGTGGCATGTGATCTTGAATAGCACCACCCTGTCTCTACCCGTGGATATCTTTTAAACAGTAAACAATGACGGGTTTTAGAAAATGCAAAAAACTGGTACTAAGGGCACAGGACTTAACGGAGCAAACCATTAAGCGCGAGCGAAGCCGCGGATAAAGGCTAGTTACATAATTCATAGCAGGAAACCGAAAGTGTTGTATCTCGAAAAATGTAACTTTACACCAGAGTACTATTGATTGATTATAAGATGGCGTACTATTGCCTTATGTTTTAAAATATTTTTTTAACTAAAACTATTATGTCTAATCTATAGAACCATTCTAAGATTAGTGTCACTGATTTTTATGTGTTTAACTTAAATGCGTATTTTTTACAAGATACGACAAGTTCGCTTCCTGCGTCGATTATAAAAGTAAAAAGATACTTAAAATGTTCAACACTTAGTTTTGAAGTTATAGTCCAACACCAGATCATTTGGTTAATTACGAATACTTTTGAGTTTACGTTAAATTGCCATGAGTGGCCCGATGACATGATCGGCAATGGATCGCCGTCAGTGTCAACATTTGCTCACAAACAAGCTAGCCAACAGGAGCAATTAATGATTCATGACTAAACCTGTCGCTATTTAGTCTGTGAACACATTCAGGCAATATAGCAATATAGATTATATCGCCTCCATCAGATTAAAAAAAAAAACAAAAATATATTATTTCAAAATTCAATGTCTACAAAGGAATGGTTGCAACTTCCTTTAATAAAGGCAGATCAGATAAACTCAATTATATATTTAATTAATAAGTAAAGAAATTGCAAACGAGCAAGCATTTGTTTATAAATAATGCTAGACAATGTCCACGGATGGATGGAAAGCCGTAATCAACCCTCGATAGGATAGATACATTTGTACCTGCCGCTGAGAATATAATCGTAACGCCTTGTGTTAGCAGGTTGTTGTAATGGAAAGGCCATTACAACATCCTTCAAACTAGACCTATACAACAAGTCTAACTCTTGTTGTATAGATCTTAACTCTTGTTGTATGGTGTAAAAACGAACAACGAACACTTTAAACGATTTTACACTCAGTGTGGGGCTACTGTAGGATTTTCTCCCGTGTCGTGGGTACCATGGACGCACGAAGACGAATACACTATCGAACTAACTAAGGGGGTGGTTTTTGAGATATTCTTCACTTTCATCTTCAGCACACCACGCTTTATTACGATAAATGGTTTTTTCTTATCGCTCTATTTTTTTTTACTTATAGAAAATTATTTTCGATTAATTAGTTCAGCTACTTACAAAAGCATGTTTTTTAAACTATTATTTATTTTTTACTTTCTAAAAAAAACTTTCAACCCCTATTTGGCGTTTTTAGGGGTTGGTTTTCCAAAAACGGTGAAAAAGATATTTTATTATATCAAACTACCAGGCTAAATACTAAGTATAATTAAGCATGCATTAAAATTGAGGGACTTTCAGACAAACTTTCATCCCCTATTTACCCGAACATGGATGCGATATATATATAAAATAAAAAAATAAAGAGAGATATATATAAAATATTGTAGTAAAAAGTTTCAACTCAATCCGACATTTCAAAGTGGGTGAAAATTGCGTTCAAAGATTCCGTTACAAATACAGATTGATACGACCGAAGCTGATGAAAGCGTGCTAAAAACGTATCTGTTAGCATCTGTTATTAATCCTAGATAAGATCAAAGTCTCACACGTTAGCCACAGATGCGTTACTACCCCTGAGGACTAAGATGGAATGCCTCGGAAAAGTATATCTCCCTTACCACACCCTTCAGACCAGAACACAGCAGCGCATAACACTGCTGTTATGAAGCAGAAATAGATATGGCGGTGGTGCTTCCGGAGTCGAACCACAAAGAGTTCCTACCTTGTAAAGCAAGCAAAGCTAATGAAAGCGTGTTAAAAACGTGTATTCATTACGTAAAAGTATACGAAATGCTATCTTTACAATATGCTAGAACACAGACACTGAGCACACATATCATTACTTATCCAACCGCAAATTTAGTACAGCGCTAAGGAAAATCTCTAAATATTTGTTGAACAGATTTCAAATATAACGAGATATGTGAATCCTAAACAAGCAGCCCCCGTAAATAATCTACTTACTTTATTGGATGACATTGGATAAATTATTCGGAAGGCTGTAAATAGCAGTGTACACAGTAATTAGGCGACATTTGCGTGGATAAATATTAATTAAACGTCCATTTATTTTAATTAAGCCCATATGTTCAATATGTCGGTGACAATAATCGGTGTATATAGCAAGTTTCACTTTGTTTAACGTTTTACGGCGATTTGCGTTAATCAAAAATATACAATTGGACATTCATCAACTTGTTACCCTAGAGCCACGAGACATGTGGCGCTGCAAGCGACAGCGTTAAGCGAATTTCTGCTAAATTGATTTTTAAACATGGAAGCAGCAGCAGCATTTAAGCATGGCAGCAGTATACGAGCATGTAATATACCTGATGGAAAGTGGCCACTGCCGCTCATAGACATCTGTAATCAGTCCCAGGAAAGATTAAAGGTACGTATATATATGGCAATGTACCTGAGGCATATACATACGTACCTTTGACGACTAAGTTGGAACACCTCGGATGGGTATATCCACACTCAGCCGAGTGTAACACTATGCATTCGTTACTACTATGTATGTCATTACTCAAATTTCACTTAAAAGTTTTATTGGCTCTCGGTACTCTCTATTAACTGAGTAGGTAAACTCATAATTGTAAAGAATTGAATTATTTTCATTTGGCTAATCTTGATCAAATGCGGATAGTACCCGTGTGGACTATTCATAAGCGGCTTAGTAAGTAGGGCAGCTCGACAGCTACTTTGATAGCCGGATAATCTTTACAGTTTTGCATTTCTAACTCTGCCCAAACACGAACAATGTTTAAACAAATCATTGTTGGTTAATTAAATGAAACGTGATTTTTTTTGATTTTACACTTCGACGTTTTCGTTTTTGAAGCCAACTATTTACTGTTACTGCCCAGCAGCTCATTGTCATATACACGCAAAGAAGTTTTCCACATTCATAGCTTCACCCTAGGACTGCCGTCTCATGGGTGCCATGGACACACAAAGATCCAGAACCAGAACAGAATTCTAAATCCATAATTCAGATGTTGAACCCGAAACGCATTCTATGTAAGATCGGTATGGTGACTGGTCCGCCACGCGGATTGTTCGATGACAGGATCCAAAACTTGATCAAAACTGGAACTAATCATACAAACAATATTTCACTGAAAACGACGGTTTTTGGAGATTACCGTGTACGAATACTGAAACAATGATAGCTATTATCCGCTGATTTAAAGGTTGTTTGTTCGGTCTCTTATGCTGGGAGTGTAGAGATCTAACCCGGACACGCAGCTCAAATTTTTCCAAGCTATGTTTCTATTGGAATTATTTATCACTTGCTTTGATGGTAATATAACGTAAAAAGCCCTACATAACTAGAAGTTCAATAAAAAGATATCAACGGTGTATAAAATCCGCCAATCCGCACTTATACAACTAATTAGTCTGTGAGCTAAGTCTCTCTCATTAAAGCCGTGCCCAGAAGTGGGTTGATGACGTAAAACAATGGAACGCAAATAACTACATCAAGATAACTACGACTTAAAACAATGAAAATTGATAAGATTAAATACATTTGATAATAAATATATCTATTTGTTTCAATAAAATCAATGAACTCTTACGAGCACATATTAGATTACTTCCCTTCTATAGTCACAACCCAGTCGTCTTCGTAGGATCTTGTTCTATTTGTATTGGATTCAATTATGTTTACCAGGGACATATGAACCAAATACATTCCTAATGGAAAGAAAATATGTGTGTGGCCAGAAACTACCGTCAGTAACTAAGTTCCGTAATCTTCATCAAAACTCCGCATAATTATTATATTTCACTTGCTATGTACGCAAGTAAAATATAATAATTACATAAAAATATCGGTTTCAGTTTAAATATTCTTTATTTCTCATAAAACATACGTTACAGTAATTGTCAACTTAAATGATAAACTTAACTGAACTTTAAATAATTGTATATACTCTATATATTAATACGTAAAGCAAAAACTTTGGAACCCTTTTACAAAAATTGCGCGGACGGAGGAGTATGAAATTTGGCACACTTATTATAGTTTATATGTAGGAGAAGTACAGAATGCTAATATTTTTCATTAATAATGCTTATAAAATACATTAAATCAATAAATAAAACATAACACACACTACCATGTATTTGATACACACAAACACACGTATTTGTTACACGCTTTGTTGCTGACACTGTCATATGTGTATGTCAAATAACGCGTTATTGCTTTTAAATGCAGCTTACTCAATTAAATCTCATTTCCCTATAATGACATAATGACATTTTAAACAATAATTTTAAATTTAATGTACAGAGGAAAATACGTATAAAAACTTGGGTTTAATTCCAGTCGAATTTCGACCGCTGCAAAGGGTAACTAGTTATATTTTAATTCGGCTAAATTCTTGTTTTCCAGTGCAAGATTGAGAGTGCATGTTGAATGTTTGTGGAGATGTGTGTGTGTGTATGTGTGTGTGCGCGCGCGTGTGTGTGCACGCGCGCTCGCGTGTACGTGTGTGTGTGTTTATGTGTGTGCGCGTGTTTTGTTGATGAGTTTATAATTAATTGCAACACATTTACCTATTAACTTGTTTTGAGTAAATATTATTTAAGGAGGCATTTAAATTTACCAAAAGTGTTTACGCTAGTAATGTTTTCTGGCAACTCATTATACATTTTTGCCCCTTCGTATGTTATGTTAGATCTGCCATAATTTGTACAGATTAAGATTTTGCTTACAAGCATACATGTCTTGAACTTATATAATTGTTTTATGTTAAAAAGATTTGTGTTAAAAAGTCCGTATTAAAGAGCACTTTTATTAGGTTATTTTGTGTTCTTTAAAGAGATAGTAAGTCACTCTTTGCTGCACATCCTCAAACCTCAGAAAGATACTCGATATTTATTTTTTTTATAATTATTTATAATTAAATTTCGACGCATTCAGTATTGGAGTTAAGCAAATGGTCGCGCATGATGCTCATCTGCTTCAAAGTCGATAATAACACGCACATACTCAAGCGAACGTAGTAGAAAGAGAAAACAGGTCGATTTGTACTATTCAAATCTTACCGCAATCTGCGTTTCGAAGATTTCGAAGTTTAGAAGTTTTAAGTAAAAAAACACATTTACTGATATATTACTGGTTTCATGAAGTTATCCGTGTGAACTAACGCATAACCAGAGCCAATATAATGAAATGATATTTCATTTAGATAATGTAGATTTTTATAGACCTACGGGGGCACTTACAAATTGTTAGTAGCAATTCTTACACTACCACCAGCTTGGAACTTGACTGTCAACTGAATACCCGACAGTAAACTCAGCGAGTTTGTCTTTTTTCTATGTAATCAGTCCATATAGCGTAAGCATTTTCTGCTCCCTCATATTGAAGTTTGAAGATTTATTACCGTGCAAATACTCTTTTAGAGTCTATTTCATTACATCATCTAAATTGTCAGAAAATATTTATTCTTTCAGTGTTTTATCAGCAAACATTTATACAGAAATGAAAATTTAATGTTTTTGATGCAGGTATCCAGATGCGACGATGTTGGACGAACAACTCCCAACGACACCTGCTGTCAACTGGACCACGTCGTACGGCAATGAACTACAAAATATCTACGTCACCTTCTACGACGTGGCCAATGACAAATACATTAACGACACCCAAAATATTACGGAAGTAAGTTCAATCATATACTTTAACAGGTATATAATCACATATCAGATTTCAGACGTTAATGTAATCCATACTTGCTCTCCCTACTCTTTCCAAAAAATGGATATATTCTATGACAATTCACATTACTCAACTTGTTTTTTTTTTAATAGTATGGAAGTAGTAAACGAGCATGCAGCCCACCTGATGGTAAGTGGCCACTACCGTCCATGGACATCTGGTTTCAACCCTAGTTAAGATCAAAGTCTCACCTAAGGTTAGCCACAGATGTGTTGCTACTAATTTTGGAAAAGACTCAAACAATTTAATGTTAACTTTTTAAACGGCCATCTCGAAAGGTTTACTGGGACAAAAAATGCACCACTTTCTTATCAGCATATCTCTTATTTCAATTGCATTATTAACACTAATACTAATAACTCTGGTTAATAGAACGGTCTGATGGACCCAACATTCACAATACTTAACTGATATTATATTTCCGTTAATTAACTATTCTACCTCTTAAAAACCTTATTAAGAGGAAATTCTTTGAGCCATTTTCATAATTAAGCCATAAAGATATACATTATTTAATTGAAGGTCATTCTTATGTGCAAAAAAAGAATGTAGTAGCTGTTCTTGACCCAGAAATAAATTACCATCAAGTTCATGCTCTTGTGGCTTCTTCACTATCTATATTATTCTGAGCCTTGAATGCCACTTCACCTATAAATAAAAAATCACTATAGAGGACAAGAGAAATGCACATAGAGTTAGAAAAATGCACTTTTTATTAAAGGTACGCTCTCTTTCCCATAAAATCTTTTCCATTTTTATCTCCCATAACAAGTTGTCTGAAAGAAATTGGCGTTGCAGCAATAACGTCTTTTCCTTTGTACTTATTTTGTTGTATCTCTTTGTCGTATGTCTAGAGAGCGATTAAATTGACCATTAAGTTTGCTTTCTAATAAATGGGACTGTTATTTATATATTTATGTTAGTAAAAGGCGGCGGCAAACATCTTAGTTTCATTTTCTCTGTTTTTTTTGTTTGGTGATCGACAAACTTTAATATTAAAATGAAAAATCAAAGATTGTGGTCTAATTTTGACCTCTAGTTTAAACAAACTGAAGTTTTTTCACATAGGTATTTCAGAACCTAGTGTTTTGTTATATTTATATTTACATTTTTATTTACATTTTCTGACATGGCGATAAGTAACAATTGATTTAAATTTATTTTACATTATGTGGCTATACTTCAAATATTTCAATTTGTCTTAAATTGCTTTCAGGTACAATTTTCCAAAATTGGACTTGAAAAAAATTGGACCGCAGAGGTCAAATTTTCCACTCTTTTAATTGTTAAATTAAACCTTCTGCCGATAAACTTTATTGCCCGTCCAATCCCACTTTGCATTCAACAATTTGAGTTTGGGAAAAATAGAATTGATTACTTGTTTGAATACATTTACTTCGCTAAATTATGCGGATATCATTAATTTGTCATTACTGTTTCAAACCCTTGTAGGTTTACATTGAATTAGAACTCTTTGTTAGAAATATGTATTACATTACTTACCATATTTTTATTTAATACTGGACTCATACCGCGTTTGAGGTAATGCTCTACTCCTAACGTGTTAAGCTGGAGCAATTTTTCGTAATATTTATCTGAAATGAGTTTTTAATCCCTGACTTTTTTAGATCTTAAGCCAATCAGCAAAATTAAGCACTATCACGCAGTACCAGTTCTTAGATGAATGATAGATAGCTTGTGGATTTAACGAGTGACTTTGAACTTCGATCGTTAGGTTAATCACTAATATAGGATAGTAGTCGTCAAAATTTCTCAGAGGCATTATGTACAGTTTTTTTTTCACTTATTCACAAGTTATTTTATCTACACTTTGTTATCTACACACTGTATATCGAGTTGATATTTAATTAAAGGATATACTGAATAAAGTACTGTTATTTTTAGCCATTCCAATCGTTCATACTGCCGTGGTGGAGGCAAGTGCTATGGACGGTGCTGTTCGCTGGAATGGTGGTGGTCGCCACCGTCGGCAACCTGGTCGTCATATGGATAGTTCTGGCAAACAAACGGATGAGAAGTGTCACCAATTATTTTCTAGGTAAGTAATAATTTTGATCAAATTGGTTATCCAGTAGGTTACAAAACCTGTCCAATGATATATTATATCAAACAGTCACAACAATTGAAAACATTGCTACAAAAATAATATTATTTTATCAAAATTAAAGTAAGTTACCATATATTCCTTACCTCAGTCATATATCTAATTATTTTCAATAATAAAAAAAGAAATACTGACATTTTATCGCAAGCTGTTTGCCCAAAAATAAATTAAAATACTAGGAAGTAATCGCAACTCGAGTAAGTTTGCTCGAGTAATCGAGTAGCACCCCTAACGAGTGAACTCGAGTTACTCTTTGATGAACTCGAGTCAACTCGGCCGACTCGGCGGCGGTTTAACTCGGTCTTACTCGTCTTACCAAAGTTGTTTTAGTTCTGTTACCAGAGTTGTCGTCGCACCAAATACTACCTACTCGAAAATTCAGTCACTGCGCAGATTTCGCTCGCGAGTATCCGTATATCCCAAGGGATATACGGATACTCAGCGAGCGAAATCTGATATAACAAGTATATTCATGTTACTCAGTTCATGACTTCGTCTCGCCGACTTGTTTTCAACGGTTGCGTGTATTTTATTTTAAGAGTAACTTTTTTTTTGTCTTTTATTCTTTTTAAAAACTTATCAACCAGTATTTATGTAAATGTAACCTATGATTATAAATATACTTGAATCATCAAAATTACATTAAATTATTTATTTATTTTCTAACACACACTTACATTCTTACTTTGCATTTGAAACTGTTCCCTAAGTCGGTAAGTTATATCTATTTACTATTTACGGCGCATGGGATTCCTGATAACGAATAAAAATAAGTAAACTCGAGTTACAAACTGATTAAACGGTTACTTTCGTTCTAATGATTCGAGTTGTAAAGAGTGTTACTCGGATTGCTGTACAACTTTGTAACTGTTCACCAACTAGATCACTCGGTCGATTTATGCTACACGGGATTTTTGACACCGAGTTGTCTCGAGTTACAACTCGAGTATACGGTTACTTTTGTTCGAGTAACTCGAGTTGTAATAAATGTAACTCGGCCTGTCTCTAGGAAGTAATACATAGCGCAGGGTAACGTCTCTTTCGCTAAATAATAAAAGGTAATGTGTATCATAAGTATTAGGAAATATGCAAAAAGTTTTTGGGGTAAGTTAGTGTAAGAAAACCACACACACACAACCAAGTGCTGGTTTAACATGGTTATTTCTACAGAAAACGTAAAAACTATTAGTATAAAATTATTTGAGTCTGAATGGAAATTGTTTATACATATGTGTGCAAGTAAAGGATCAAAAATTATTGAAGTTACGTGTACGTGTAGAAGTAACTCGTACATAAGAAGTTTCAAATATTATTCTTTGATGAATATTAAATAGTTTGTATAAAAATTTCAGACAAAAATATTTTCTTGCTTCATAACTTAAAGCGCTACTTTTACTTAGTCGGGTTTTAATTTTCAATCTTTATTTTCTTTTTCATTTTGAAACGGTTCTCTGCTTCTGTACAAGACTGGATACTTGAAAATTATTTCTATAAACTGTAAAAAAAAACTACAAAGACGCAATGGTTTAGTAAATATTTTCAAATAAAATACATAATGTCAATAATAGAAATTCTTTGTTTGATAGATGGAGCTTTGTCGTGCTCCTATAATAATCAAGAACAGAAGCTTAAGAAAAATAGAATTTATTTCAGCTGAAAATCGCTGTCATAATAAATCATAATAATATGCATAATAATATATAAATATTATAAAAAGAATTCCCCGGCCACGTCCATCTGTCTTTCTGAAAGCGATAAACTCGAAAACTACCTAACGGATTTTTATACTGTTTTCAACAATAGAAAGAGTGATTATTGAGAAATGTTTACATGCTTTTATGTAAATTAACAAAAATACGGTGATAAATGTTGAAGAGGTCGCAAAAAATCTCGCCAACTGGGAGCTTTCCACGCGAACGTAAACTGGCAAAGATACAGTTGAGTAATGTACTAACGAATTCAAAATCTATAAAAATGCTACAAATAAGTCTGCTGTAGCACTTACAATAGTCACTTTTATGTTCAAATTTTAAATTTCAATGCTAATTAAAATTGCCCTGCACACTATATAAATTCGATGAATAGTTTTTGAGATATGGTCGTTAGAAGTAATTAGCAGCGAAACATTCATAACTCGGCGAGCCAGCGTTCTTACCTTAAGATGCTTACGGTGAGTCCGTCCCCTCCGCCCCGCATCACTCGACCGCCAACACATCTACATATACTTCTATACTTAATAAAGACGAAAACTTTGTATTTTTGGATTTTTGTATGTTTGTAATTTATAAACTCAAAAACTGCTGAACCGATTTTAATAATGCTTTCACCGTTAGAAATTTACTATTATATTATTCTAAAGTAACATAGGCTCTATTTATTACTAGAAAAAATAAGGGATCCTTGCTAAAACTTCGGTAATGTGAACCAAGGTGTAAAAAAATCTTAAAAATTATTTTCGTCACATACGCTGCGAAAACTATAGACAATATAACAAAAAAATGTTCAACATTATTAGAGCACATATCAATATCTACATAAACCTTATGATGCTATATGTCCAACTATTGTACTTATGTTACTACAACCA
>MOOZ01000722.1:400233-416128 GCA_002930495.1 Cecropterus lyciades | reverse complement strand
GTTCGGGCGAAACTGAAAACCAGCGCCGTGGTTATGTATGTAGCCACCGCAGTAGCTGAGTTCCGTTTCACGATTATGTCACAGCACGGGTCATTTATTGTTTACTTTCCTTGTGTTTTGTTTAATTATGTGTTATATATATATATATATATATATTCTTTCTATTATTTATGTTTATGTTTATTTTAATTTGTAGTGCTGTGTATTCTTCGGGAATAAATACTCTTTCTTTCTTTCTTTCTTTCTATAAAATAGGGGTCATTCATTTATTCATCCGAAGTCAATCATTGTTGCTTTTTAACTGACTTCCAAAAAAGAAGGAGGTTTTCAATTCCACTGTTTATTTTTGTCTTTTTTTATATTTTAACCTTCGCTACTTTCCACTGGGTTAACCAATTTTGATTTAATTGAAAGCTGGTGCTTCCCGTGGTGTCCCATTTTAATTTGGTTCAATTCTGACAAAGGCATCCTTAAAAAACCACATTAATCTTAAATTTGCATTTAGTGTGTGCGCGACAAATAGACGAATAACTCAGCTTCTACCGATCCGATTCCTATGAAACTTGACATGAACATTATGTATCTAAGATGAAATGATATATAAAAATGATATAGAAAAATGTGACCTTCTACTCTTCGATCCGATATTTCATGTTTAAGAATACATATTAGGATTACTGAGCAGAGACATGTGATGAAAAATTGAACCTTCAACTCTTCAATCCTGATGATGCAGGGGTACTTAAAACCTAAACCATAGTAGCTGGTCATTTGGAGTTTACGGATATGAAATAAGATTACCAATCAAAGATGTGACATGAAAGTTTTGACCTTCAACTCCTCAACCCTGATGATGTACTGCATGCCTAAGCCATAAGAGTTAGCCATTTGGTGCTTACGGATATATAATAAAATTGATAAGGAGATACAACGATGAAAAAATTGGCCTTTGACTCCTCAATCCTGATGATGCAGGGGTACTGCAGGCCTAAACCATAAATGTTGGTCATTTGGTGCTTAAGGATCTATAATAAGCTTGCTAAGCAGAGACATGAGACGTCTAATTGGATCTTTAAACCTTCAACCCTGATGATGCAGAGGTACTTCGAACCTAGTCTAGAGAAGTTTGCCATTTGGTGCTTTAAGATTGCATATTGCTGCATATGAGTAGACTACTATGCAGAGATATAAGATAAAAATTTTGACCTTCAACTCCTCAAACCTGATGATGCAGGGTATTGTAAGCCTAATTTATGGTTTAAGATTAGGTTGAGCTGTAGTGATTTACATTGGATGGATTAAGTCAGGTTGGAACATAAAAGAAAATATAAAACTAAGTGAGCAGGGTGCGGTAGCGCCCTGCGAGCGGGTGCGCCCAGTTCATTTAAATACAGACCTAACTTTTATTTATCTGTGTATAATTTATAAAAGTTTTGTTAGTCATGGCTTAGGACTAAATTTTATATTTATGCTGAAAGTTGAATTTACGTTTGTATTTATGTTTCAATTTATGCTTTCGTGTAAATTTATAAACATATTACAAAGTAAAATTAGTGACATTATATTAATACAAATATAAGTTTATCATCACTAAAAAGCGTAAAGAAATTTTTTTACCAAAAAAGTATAAACCAAAATCGCACAAAAAAGCAAAAAAAAATATATTTAAATATATGTTGGCTTCTTTCATACACAGTACATAGTTCTGAAGTCGGCGCTCATATTTTATACTTGTAGAACATAGATTCGTCGTTATAATCTATGAAAATATGTTGAGCATTCCTCATGGAGTATTCCTCATATATAAGTAAGCTGGCAATCATATCCTTCCTCCCTTCCGAAACGCTAGAAATGCTTGAAGGCTAAAATAGGAATGGCTGTAGTACCTCCCCGGTTGAACTACACTGGTTCTACTGACTGAAACATCGCGGTTTCTAATAGAAACAAAATGATTTGAACGAAATTGTGAGTTTGTTTACTAAATTTAAATTAAAAAATAATGTAAATTTCAGTCTACAATCATAAAACGAGCAAGTACAGTTTGTGTAGTGAACGGGTTGTAAGAGCAAAAAAAAGTACTGTTACTGCACGACGTGTCTAGTTTCACTGGGGTATGTACGTCAGTAGTGTAATTATTGATCAGAAGCGTATTGAAGAGTTAAATGTTGTTTACTATATACGAGTAATTTTATGTGAACGATATCAAAATTATACTAGGGAAGTATTTATTACTACACGTATATAATACATTTTTATAATATCCCTTTAAATCAGACGATACCAATAAAAACCTTTAAATAATCTTACTAATATTATAAATCTTAAAAATCGTGAGTGTTCAAAAATTACTGGTCAGATTTTGATGACATTTGACGCATAGAAAATTAATGATCTGGATTAACACGCGGAATACACATAACCGTGATAAACGTGACCGAAACAGACCGAGCTGCGAGAATAATCTAGTATTCTAATAAATGAATTCCCCCGCAGTACATCATCTCGCTAATTTATTCATCATTAATATTAAAAGAATTTTTGATTAGGAAACGGAAAAAATGAATTATCCATTAATTCTTCTTGATTCTTCAATTCTATGATTATTTAATGCTTCAATTCAGTTTTCATTTTTTATACTTTAACTAAAAAAACTAATTGAGTAATTAAAGAAGTAAGAAGAATTCATGGACAATTTATCTTTTCCGCTTTCTTTCCTCTTCTCCGCTTTTAAAAAAGTCCTTTTCAAAAAGTATTAATGATGAATGACTCTAGTAACCTGTAATTTTAAGAATTATAAGTGATGAGTACCTAAACTCAATTTCCGCTTATTCTTATGAGTTAAACATTACTTGCCCACATTTGCATTCGTTTCGTGTAAACACAAGATCTCTTATGTGACTTCTCTGGTTTAATTAAACTCTTGGTTCCTGCAGTTAGATACACCATTTAGTACCAAAGTTAATTTAATTACGTATCGAAAATAAATCGAATTAGACTGTCTTGGCTGCTTTAGAAACTGAATATATTTTTAACTGAATATATAAGATAACGAAATGTATTTTAGTCACAGTGTGTCGCATGTCGTATAGTGTGGGTTTTTAAAAGAGGGCTAAGTGTAAGTATTTTTACCCGACTCAGTCAGAGCGAGGTTAATGTTTTTCGATCTGTATGTATGTTTGTATGTACGTATGTCTGTCTTATTCTTTGGTTACGCGTTATAGCCTAAATTGTAAATATGTCGAATTGCAACACATGACATATCTTTGGAATCGTCTTAGCTTGCAGAGTACATAGGCATATATAATTTTTAAATATGTTGCCAGCGAACATAAGCAGAAGCCCCTCTTCTGAGAGAGGACGATCTTTTTACAATCATAACAACGTGGATATCAAATGAAAGCTAGGTAATAGTTAAATTAATATTTATGTATTAAAAAAAAAACATAAATCCAGCTGTTTAAAAAACAATCAAATGAGACTGACGGCAATTAATCTTTTTCAAGCAGTCGGGTATTATTTTTAATATTTTTAACCGACTTCCAAAAAAGGAGGAGGTTCTCAATTCGTCTTTAATGTTTGAACCTTCGATACTTTCCACTGGGTCAACCCATTTTGACATTTTTTTTTATTTGAAAGGTGCTGCTTCCCGTGGGGTCTAATTTTAATTTGGTTCAATTCTTACAAAGGCGTTCATAAGAAAACCACATAAGTCTTAAATTTGTATTTAGTGTGTGCGCGACAAATAGACGAATAACTCAGCTTCTACCGATCCGATTCTCATGAAATTTGACATGAACATTAGGTATCTAAGATGAAATGATATAATGAAAAATGTGACCTATTTTTCGATCCTCATGATGATGTAGACCATTTGGTGCTCACGGATATGTAATAAGCTTGCTAAGCAGAGACATGAGACGTCTAACTGGACCTTCAACTCTTCAACCCTGATGATGCAGGGGTACTTCGAACCTAGACTATGAGAGTTGGATTTATATTTGATGGATTAGGTTAGGTTGGAACATAATAGAAAACATAAATGAAATTTTAGTACAACAAAACCGACTTCAATGCTACAAAATGTTAAAAATAATTTAAATACATGTTGGTTTAGTACATAGTCCCGAAGTCGACGCTCAAGATATTGGATAAAGTTCTGTCGTCATGATAAAGCGTAATATATTATGTTGAGCGTTCAACATAATATATTACGCTTTATCATGACGACTTCAGAACTAGGTAGGTACTATGTACTGTGTATGTAAGAAATCAACATATATTTAATTTTTTTTTTTTAATGGCATAGAAGTTGGTTTCTATGTTTTGTTAAAAAAAAATTCACGCTTTTTAGTGATGATACACTTATATTTTTCTTCATATAATATCACTAATTTTGCTTCGTAAATATAAATATATTTACACGAAAGCAAACATTGAAACATAAATACGAACGTAAGTTCAACTTCCAACATAAATGTAAAATTTAGTCCTAAGCCATGACTAATAAAACTTTTATAAATTACATATATAGAGGTGAATAAAGGTTGGGTCTGTATTTATATGAACTGATCGCACCCGCTCACAGGGCGCTGCTGCGCCCTGCTCACTTAATTTTTAACCAACTTCAAAAAGGAGGAGGTTATCAATTCGGTTTTTTTTTTTTTATTTTTATGTATGTACACTGGTTACTCCGCCAGTGACGATACCATGCTAGCCAGCTGATAACATTGGTCATCTGGCTGGTAATTGTTGCGTAGTATCTCGCATAACACCGTGATTTATTTTGTAACCTAATTAATACACCCTTCATTATTTGTTTTTTTTTAATCTTTTACGATTTTGGAGCCTTGTAATAGATGGACAGACAGCAGAAGCTTTTTAAATAGGTTGCGTTTTTAAGTACGGAACCCTAAAATTATGGCCATTCTAAAGTACTTGCAATGTATCTTACGTACATTCTAGCTGTCCTCTGTTGTGTTCCTGGGAAAAATCTCGCATTTCCGGGGAACACAACAATGCAACCATTGTGGCGTAACAACAGAAATAATTTTATGAAAAACTGAAGTATCCTTCAGAGTCCTCGTGCAAACAATGTTTTTTTCAGTTTCAGATGTAGAATCGCGTACAAATCGCATACATTTGATACAATAATCATTTATTATATTTGAATGCGTTTTATATGCGCGTTTTGAAGTTGAAATTCTTAAGAAGTAAGTCCAATTTAAGAAGATTATCCTTATTTTAATAATTATTGACGTGCTTACCCAAAATAACAATGAAAAGTATTAATTTTAACTAACAATTTAATAATAAATTAGAGTAACGATTTGCAATTTCACAAATCGTGACAGATGGTAATGAATTCTCGCATTTTAGTTCCAAAGCTGTATTGCTACGTTACTTTGTAAGTTAGTGTATTTTCACGGGAAAAACCACGTTGTGTCACAAACACGATTTGCCTAGCCTATGGAAATTTTGCAATTGAATACGTTTCTAATACTGTTGTAATACTCTGTAGCTTTATTGACGACTTCGCTGGGCGTTCGATTCCTTGAAAGCCACAGTTCTAACGCCCAATAAATCAAGAAGCCATTTAACGTGACAACTTCCGGAATCCTAATTCCCTTGTTGTACAACGATGATCCATCAAAGTCCCTCGCAATGAATAATTCGACGCAAATTGTAATCGATTTCTGTCTAACTAAATCCAAGTTTCTTTCAGGCATTGTTTTGCTAGAAACTTTGACTCGGTTTGAATAAAATAATATTCGGCGAATTTATGAAAACTGTAATAATATCGAATATTGCGAATATTATTTCTTGAATTTTATTCATATAAAATTTTCGCTCAGGTGTTATATCACATTGCAGGCATGCAGGTTTTAACGTTAGTATTACTACCATACTGTAAACTTGTTGGAGGAAACAAATACCACACATTTCACTTTTGATTTGTTAGATTGCATGTATACGAGTATAATATATATCTGTGCCTAGTTTCTATGTTTCTAGACTAGGCAGTGTGCATGAACTGTTTAGTTGCGATCATACTAACTATACTTTTAACCTTTTCTTACCAAAGCATTTTTGGGTATTACATATTGCATTGGTTAAATTATTTACACTAATAACTCTCAAAACATTTTTTTACCATAAATAAATTAGTCTGTGTTCACATAATGTACTTAAAATCTCTATTAACTTATACAAGCTTTATAACCCTGTAAAGTGAGAATATAGGAATATACCTACTATTTCTACAATTCAAGTGTTCGCTCTTAAAACCAGAAAACAACAATAAAGGGCCAAAAGTCAATAATCGCTGTAGGGAAGTCATTGAGTACGCCCATCGCGTACAGGGTTCGCTTCTCAAGAACTGCCCCGGCCTCATTACACCAGAAACTTCTCGTCTTAACGAATTAATCGCTAACTTTTAGGATTCTATATCTAAATAGCTATACCACACTTATCCATAATGTGATCACAATTTTGTGACAGCAATTTTGCTCGGAGACATTGGACACAAAAAACTCAGAAGATAGATGTTTTCTATCAACTTGTATAATGGTTTAATGAAAATAAGTTTTAATGTTGTTATTAAAATAGTATTATAATAATATAAAAGATATTGTTACATGCAACAAAGAAGATTGATATCAATATCATTAAAAATCACTTTCTAGATCTAGAAATAAAAAGTTTAGGCAATAACAATTCTTCGTATTGTACTAAAAATGCATGTTAAATAAAGAAAAACTATTTTTGTTCTCGATTCAGAACCTAATCATATGAAAACAATAAATAAACGGTATTTTATAAAGTACGCCGAACGTATTGTTCTAACAATACAAAATTTGGTATAGCATGTTTTTCTTCCTAATTATATAAATTTCAAGATGTTAACTTGATAAAATATCGTTGGAACGTTGTCGGGAAACTTGAGGCTGTTTAGCATTTCTCCAAAATTCCCCAATTACAAGACCTTCGTTGTATCCGAGCCACGTTCTCAGACTGTACTGTTTTCTTCTAATTTTACTTATTGTTCTGACTTGATTTATTCAATGACAAACAATACAGACTACCAAGGGTTATTATCTGTTTATAAAATAAGTAAGAAACGGAATTGGTTGCGTTAAAATTTCTGAGCGTGAGGTGATTTTGCTTTAATTAATGTCAATTTTCTGAATGAAATATCGTTTTTGGGATTTTTTTCTGGTATCATTTTCCTATACATAGTTTAAATCTGCTTCTTACAGACTCTTCTTCAGAACATTAATCAACCTATCACTCTGAAACATTCTTGAAAAAACATAAATCGTTATAAAACATCAATTCTTGGATGATCAGCTTAAACCATTTTCCGGTTTGATCCCTGACTAGCGAATCGATTTACGGTGTACATTACATTTCCGGTCAAAATAAATATAACAACCGTGATTATAAATATACACTTAAGCAAGTAGAGTTCTATTGCTGAATTTTCTCGTATGGAGTGTATCATGTGTGTTTTACCAGTGAGCACATTTTGTATATCATTGTTAAAGTCACATTATTTCGATTACAGATACTTGTTAAGTATTACTAGCCTCTTGCACCTGTATTTATACATCAAATTTTGTGTATTATTTACTGTATTTATACATCAAAATTTAGTTTATTGGTAAAAAACTAGCCAAGTAAAACTTTGAGCTTGAATTATATTCTAAATTAAATAAATAAATTATTTGTATGGATAAATCATCTTATAAATTTGACAGTCATTTTTTTATGTAGATAACATAGTTGTTGTAGCAACATATATTTTTGTAGCGAGAAATTATATTTTCATTTATTCAAAGACTTTATGTGTTCAAGAACACCTTAAAATACTTACTAAATGCCTTAAAATTTCAGAATAATATACAGAGCTTGGTACCTATTTAGATATCAATTCTTTTGTACGTTAAGTAGTAGGTAATAGATTTGGCTTTTTTTACATTTATGTTTTTTATAGGATATATCTTTCACATCAAAAATCAATCATAACATATAACATCATTGAATATTTAAAACACATGCCCTAATTTAGATCATCTTTTACATCGTTACCTAAAATGTGGAGATCATCACTCTCTCACGTACTTGAACGAACTTAACTTAGTGGTGCAAGCTCTTCGAATACCCACTCAGCCCACTCGCTATCTTGTTAATGCTTAAGCGTGACCTTACTAATCATCGATTTTATATGAAGTGGCAAATACTTGCTACTCTTGTCACCCTCGAGTTCTCTCTCTCCCCCTCTTCAGCGATGAAAGTCATATTCAATAATTACATCGTCAGCTTCATTTATACTCCTTTTGGCTTTTTTAATTATTGTCGTTTTTTTCGAAAAGAACAGTTTGGATCACTTTACATAATTTCTATATAGTAGGTATGCATATTGAGCTAAGTTCTAGAGCAATCTCTTCTTTTAAATTTTATTATATATGATGATATATGACATAATACATACTCGACACTTGTACTTTGAACTATACTGAAGAACTGGTTTATGAAGATTTCATTGATTAGAAATTACTTTTTATATGAAGCTAATTCGTAAATGTCGTTTAGACAAAATTGGGCTATTTCTTTCAGAATGGTGTCATTCACCCATGAGGCCGTCAGCTAACTATGTCATTATCGCTTACCCGAACCATTGTAATGCCATTAGTGACGCAATGTTTCTTGACACACAATTAATATCCATATCCTTGTTAATTTTAAAACTCGCTATTAAACATTTGGATTATGTTTTTGTTTTCTTTACATAAACGGTGGAACCTTCTATGGTCATCATTGTATTGACTCCAAAGGCATCATTATTGCCCATGTAATAAACGAGATGGTTAAAAAAAATATATATATACAAAGTAATACAAGGAAAAAAAGACAAACCCACTGAGTTTCTTGCCGGATCTTCTCAGTTAGAGTCGTGTTCCGATTCGGTGGTAGTGTAAGAAAAAATATTGTAATTGACAATTTGTAAGTGCCACCGTAGGCCTACGCAAAATAAAGATATTTCATTTCATTTCATTTCATTTCATTTCATTTCATTTCATCACAGCTTCGCATATTTCTGACTGAAGTAGCAAATGAGCATGCAGTCTACCTGATGGTAAGTGGTTACTACCGCTCATGGACATCTGTAAGCAACATACAGAAAAGGGGTTCTATCTGAAGTCGATCACAGATGCGTGGCTACTCTCGAGAACTAAGATGTTCGCCTCATATATAAGTGAGCGGGCAACCACACCCTTCCACCGATACGCAAAAAATGCTTCACGATACAAATAGGTGTGGTTGTACTTCCCCGGTCGAACTACACTGGTTATCACCTGTAAAACTTTAATTATAAAACGATATAAACGCTTTTTACACTCATAGCCCCACATTAGGATTTTCTTCTGTGTCGTGGGTGCCATGGACACACAGACAAATACACAAACACCCAGACCCAGAACAGAAATCTAAAGTCATCATTCAGATGTCTGTCTAGCCGGGGATCGAACCCGAGGCCCACTGCGTGTCAGACTGGTATGGTGACCGCTCCACCACACGGGTCGTCAAGCGTCCTAATTATATGTAGGGATGATTACAGATCTCCATGAGCAGCAGTGGTGATCATTAAATGAATTTAATTGAATAATATAAACAATCTAAGACATTATATAAGACGTACGTATTCTCTAGAAGTATTATTCTCTCGAACACTTAACTTGTATCAAAATTTAATTTTATGCTATGACTGCACATGAAGATGAGGTACGACATCCTGCATTCTAGAAGGAAATATTATCTATCACTCAAATGATTTTCTGACCAGGGAATAAATCTGAAACCCTCAAAACATTAAGTTTACTGTAACTTGTGATATTAATCTCGGACTAGTCTATCCCTTCATGTGTTCCTGTAGATTATGTAGGAAACATGAACAGATAGAATGAAGAAAATGAACAGAATTAAGTACCGTATAAAGTTATTTTTTTATCAGTTAGTTAGTTTAGCACACGAGTTAGCAGCCCATCTGATTGGTAAGAGGTAACTGCCGCCCATGAACATCTGTAAGCAACTTTACAAGCGATGTATCTGACGTAGATCACAGATGCGTTGCTTCTCCTGATGATTAAAATGGTCGACTCATATGGAAGTGAGTTGGTAACTACACCCTACCACCGAAACACAGAATTGGTTTCGGTGGAAGAGTGTAGTTACCACACATACTAGAAATAATTACTCCTCTAACTTGTTTTAACTCTGTCGTGTAAACGAATTCTAAATTATGTAAACGAGTAATTCGAAAACTTCAACTTTCTCTAAATGTCTATGATAATAATTAATTATGTAGTTTTATCCATACTTATAGTTTTGCTATTTCTTTTAGTTCTATTTTTTTTAATACGGTTATTTTTTTATTTTTACTCCGCAGCCTAGACTAGTTATTTAACATAGTTAATTACTCAATTTGATATAGATTATCTGAATGTCTCTTCAAAATTTTCCAAACAAATTTTACTTATACTAAACGCTTTCTAAACGCTTTCTACACTCATAGCCCCACAGTAGGATTTTCTCCTGTGTCGCGGATGCCATGGACACACAAAGACGAATACACAAACACCCACACCCAGAACAGAAATCTAAACTCATCATTCAGATGTCTGTCTGACCGGGGATCTAACTGCGTGTCAGAACGGTACGGTGACCGCTCAGCCACGCGGGTCGTCAATACTGACTTCCAGACATAAAAAAAATACATTTTTTTGTTGACGTTGACGTAGTATGTTTGAAATAACATAAAGTCTTAGTGCCTCAGTAAAAACAGATAAATAAATTAAATAAATAGTAAATAGGAAAAATTAAGTAAATAGAAAAGTTGGTAGAACTTTTTGTGGGTAGACTTGAGAAGCAACACCGCCACACCTATTTCTGTCTAATAGCAGCAGTGTTATGCGATGTTGTGTTCTGGTCTCAAGGGTGTGATAAGGGAGACATACTTAGTCCAGGGGGAGCAACGCAGCTGTAGCTAACCTCAGATAAGATT
Source organism: Cecropterus lyciades (assembly GCA_002930495.1). Taxonomy (NCBI): domain Eukaryota; kingdom Metazoa; phylum Arthropoda; class Insecta; order Lepidoptera; family Hesperiidae; genus Cecropterus; species Cecropterus lyciades. Next base: position 405,066 of record MOOZ01000722.1, on the reverse strand, counting down.
CTGATGTTATTTAGGTTGATGACAAATTTCCAAGGACAGCTGTGGCTATCTACCATCTGGTGGTCTGCATGCTCGTTTGCTACTTTGATATAGAAGAAAATCATTTACAGTTTTTTTTCTTAATTAAAATAAATGTCAATTTGGGTCCTTCATATACGTTTTCACGTCAAGTCCACTTCAACGTGACCTTTACACGGTTGTTTATATTTTCCTTTCTTGAATTACAGGTTGCTGCCCTACGCCCACGCCTCCCATTTGTAAGTACTAAAGGTCTTACTTGACGCAAACATATTAATACATGTATAATAAATGTTATCGAATCGTTACTATTATGTACTAGGAGAAAACCTAGCTTCGCTCGGTTGAAATGTGACTATAGGTAGGTAGATATTTTTGTAGTTATAATAAACTAAACGGTATTACACTTTAGACTTTAAAGCAGATACTCGTTAAAGCTGCCAGGTCGCTAGACGCCACGACTTGTAATAGCTAGTTCTCAGAACGACGTTATTATTTAGAACATTAGTCGTTCCGTACAAATAGGCATAAATTAGTTTGCTCAAACGAATATATAGGGCAGTATTATATAAAATTTCAAAATTATATTTTATAGACTAAAATATCAAAGTCAGTCATTCAGTATTATTACGTGAATCGGCTTTAAGGAATTCAACATGGCATCCGAGTGGCCAATATGGCGTCTATTTGCACCATTAGAATTTAACAAAATACTCGACAATTCGAATTTTGCCGATATATGTTGTCGACTCGAAATCAATATTTTTTTATGTCTTATTATTAAGGTAAGATTTCAATCAAGTCTACCGTACCTCTTGACGGAATTATTTATATAGATTATGTTTTTGCTCTATCTTCTAAGGCGGATATACGGATTAGCCTTGTTATTAATATTAATCATGCCTTCATTAAGATCCATGCTATGTACATCATAATGTATTTGCGAAGCAATTTTGGGATTCTACTCGTACTTAAATCGAATATTAAATGTATAAACAATTATATGTGACATACAAAACAATTTTTTGGCGGGTACTAACTTGAAAAGATTATTATATATTCTGAGTGAATTACATTGACTTTGGCACACTATCTGGAATTAGGTACTTTTCTTTATTTTGACTCAATTTTTGTTTTCTGAAGTAAGCTAAGATTATCATTTATTATTAATTCCGTTTCTGATACAACAAAATTATTAAGGCCTTTATATAAAAATCTAGACGCAATATAAAGGCAATCTATCTTTCTATTTGACTGAGAAACTACCACCCTACTTATAAATGTATATCAACATCGTAGCACGAGTATTAAATTCCTGTGTTCTATTTTAAAGGATGTGTCAAGACAGATATCATAGATGAAACAATTAATCTTTCTAGTCAACTGTGTATATCCGTGTTAAACTTCAATTCGGACAATATTATTCTTTGAGCTAGTATCTAATGCCAATGATCTGCCGCGTCTACCTAAAATTACCACATAAAACAAACATAAACATAAACGCTTTCTACACTCATAGCCCCACAGTAGGATTTTCTCCAGTGTCGTGGGTGCCATGGACACACAAAGACGAATACACAAACACCCAGAAAACTCATCATTCAGATGTCTGTCTGGCCGGGGATCGAACCCGGGACCCACTGCGTGTCAGACCGGTATGGTGACCGCTCCGCCACGCGGGTCGTCAAAATACAAATAAATATTAGATTAATAACAAGTGGTCTTTGCATAAAAACACACATACATACTCATCACTCATAACTTGCGATAAAATGAAACCTAGAGGATATCTATCGAAACGTATACCAAATGTAATATCCGGATAGTATCCCAAACATACATCAGTTTGTAAGACGCGACGAGATGTTGACGTCCAAAAACGGATATTATGTTTGCCGAAGTACGTAGTCCACTACAAGATGCCTTGGCTTTGTGCCACGAGGCCGTCCGAACTTCACTTCACTAGCCCACATTTGTCGTATTACCCATCTGGGCCAAGTGCACATATTCTCCATGAACACCTGTTACAATACTTAGTTATGTTTTTAAGGCGAACTAATACTAAGATTAAAATTAATTGATCTTCGTAGCGCTTCTACGAGTACATTGACGAATAATTATTTTCAATGTTCTCGCATTGACGTATAATTACTTATCGATAAGTTTTACTCTCTCTTTACCTGACTTTGTGAAGGCCGTCCGAACTTCACTTCACTAGCACACATTTGTCGTATTATCTATCAGGGCAAAGAGCATATATTATTTACGAACACCTGTTAAAAATATTTAGTTATGACTTTAGATATGAAATAATAATGTGATGATTATTAATTGATCTCCACTGTGCGTTTACGAATACTTCGACGATGACTTATTAATTTATGCGTTAAGTTTTACTCTTTAAAGAAAGATTTTTATATTTGCCGATGCAATCTAATACCAGATATCCTGGCTTTGTGCCACGAGTCTATTCACAATTCACTTCACTAGCACACATTGATTTGTCGTATTACTCATTTGGGTCAAGAACACGATTTCATTATGAATACCAGTTAATAATGTCAAATTATGATAGGTAAACTAAAATTAAGAGGTAAACTTGGAAGAATTAAACTTAACTCGAAGTTAAATAACTGATGTCGATGCATTAAGTCTTATTCTTCCAAAAACGTAAATTAAGTTTGCCGAAATTCGTGGTCCACAGGAACATTCCTTGGCTTTGTGCCACGAGGCCGTCCGCAGTTCACTTCATTGAAACTCATTTGTTACCCATGTAGGCCAAAAGCGCACGTTCTTCATAAACACCTGTTAAAATATCAAGTTATGTTTTAAGTGATAAACTTGAAAGTATAAAACATAACGCTAAAAAAAACAACCAAAGCATACAGGTGCTCACGCAATTTATTACGAGTATAAATAAATTTTTTCAATGCTAAATTCAATTATAAAACCTTATTCGTGCATGATGCATACCATTGAAAAAGCATAACGGTTTAAAAATAATTTCACTTCAGCTTTAGAACGTCCCGCGTGGCAACTTCGAGAAAAGCCATTCTTTCAATTTATTTTACCAAAGGTCGAAGTTCAGTAACTTAATGAATAAAAGTGATTTCAAAACTATAGACTTTTAATATTATTCAGTACAAGCTGAGTCCCGTGGTTATACCCGCGTTTAAAAAATGTAACTTGACATGATTAAATACAGTCCAAATTGTAGACCTTATGCAATTTTAACATTATAGCATTGTTTAGGTCTGGTATAGGTTTTAATTTTTTTGTGCGGAACCATAATTACATTTTCTAAAATAGAAGTAGCCTAAGTTACGTCTTAGAACATCAGCTATCCAACAATGAAAGTCCCGTCAAAATCGGTCCAGCGGTTTCAAGGATTACCCAGAACAAACAGACAGACAGACAAAAATTTCAGTAATTGATGTTTTGTTATCAGTATCGTATATACTTTCATATGCATTTGACAAAAAGCTGTTAATTTGACATCACAAACCGACACTTCAATTCTATTTATAAGTATAGATGTATAGATTTTTGACTGACCGAAATACTACAAGAATTAAAATGGTTGCATACAAAATTTGACGGACATCGTCAATAATATGTAAATAGATGTAATACGGATTTTCTCATATTGTGGTGGTCACGAGACCTTAAAAAACGTTTGGGACGTGTTAGGTTCATCAGGCTGACCGGTAATTTTGCACTGAATACGGTATTTTTCATATATTTTCACCTGTAGCTCCAACTACACAAATATTTATATTATTCCCAGCAGACACGTGCCCACTTCGTTGGGCATTAAAAAAATTGTTGGTGTGTTTCTTAGTACTAAATGTTAGGGTTGATTACCCAACTGCCAATAGGAGGGTTATGTTTTTATCGCGTATGTATGTAGATATATACCTATTTGCATGCCAATTTGTCGAAACATGTATGCTATATTATGTAAAATCATGATGTAATTACCATTTTTCTGGTACCTTTAAAGAATAGATTAAAATTATTATGATTTATTATGTTTATTTTTAATGTTAATTACTTTTTTGTATACAATATTGGATGTAGTGTTATTATCTGGCAGCAAAATGTATAGTTTTTATGCATATCATACATTCTTTTTTTAAATTAATGCCTCCTGTTGTACCGTACCATTATATAAAAACGGTAAAAAACACGTTTGGTGTATGAGAGTCTCCCTTAAATATTTATATCATTATGATTTCATTATTTATTTTTAAAATGAATGTAGAACTAAATTTACTGTGAATATTTCAAGCGTCTACCTTTTGCCGTTATCAACATCGAGCAAAAAAATCACATTTGTTGTATGGAAGCCCCCTTAAATATAGATACAGCTTGGTGATAGACAGACCTACAGACAAACCGACGGACAACGGAGTTTTAGTAATTGTGTCCGGTTTTTACCCTTTGGGTACGGAAGCCTAAAAGCATTTGACATATAATTATATAATAATAAATACCACCCAACAGATTACGACATGGTCGCGGTTACATACCTATACTATATACTTACCTATATACCTAGTAGTTTAGGAGTCTATAGCAGACTAACAACGTGTCCCGTGATTTATATAAGATATAAGCTATCCTATCTTTCGAGTTGGATCAAACTGCACACGGTGTGCAAATTTAATCGAAATCGGTTAAGTATTTTAGGAGTTCATAGCGGACAAACAACGTGGCACGTAATTTTTATAGATATAAACTATCCTATCTTTCAAATTGGATCAAACTACATGCGGTGTGCAAATTTGATTGAAATCGGTTCAGTAGTTTCAG
>MOOZ01000722.1:372975-384052 GCA_002930495.1 Cecropterus lyciades | reverse complement strand
CCTATATGAAAATATCCATATGATATTTTAATAATATTATAAATATATTTATTTTATTTTGACGACCCGCGTGGCGGAGCGGTCACCATACTGGTCTTACAGGCAGTGGGTCCCGGGTTCGATCCCCGGCCAGACAGAAATCTGAATGATGAGTTTAGATTTCTGTTCTGGGTCTGGGTGTTTGTGTCTTTGTGTCTCCATGGCACCCAGGACACAGGAGAAAATCCTACTGTGGGGCTATGAGTGTAGAAAGAATAAATATTGAGGCATATTCGTTTTTTGTCACTTAATTTCTACCAGACATTTCAACGTGGTAGGATCCTTTATGGTTCAACTCCGGAATATCCATTAAAACATCTATTTCTGCCTGCAGCAGTGTTAACCGCTGCTATGTTAAAGTCCGAAGGTTGTGGTAAGGAAAACATTAGGTATTTTTCTGTATGTAAGACTGTATGTATGGTCTTATTTGGGGTTGATTACTGATTTCCATGGGCGGCAGGAGCCATCTACCAGGAGGTGGACTGCATGCTTGTTTGCTACTTCAATATTATATAAAAAAACCATAGACCATATTGATTTGGGGTTTAGATGTCTATCTAAACCCCAAATCAATATGGTCTATTCAATTTGTAAACTGAGCACAGTTTAAGTAGTCTTTACCTATCTTTAAATCTATCCCCATGATAGATAATAAGAACTAAAAGCAGATTAAATTGCATTTTACCATCTCTATATTTTTTTATTATGCTTCGTTATCTCTCTTAGGAAATCTAAATATACAATTTAAAATCATTATTCAGGCTTTTCGTATTCAACCTCACGGTTTCTATAAAAGCTTTAGTGCGATAAAAAGTATCGCCGTTTACAGGATCCAATATGTAGATAAGAATCCTAATAATCTATAACAAGGATCGACGGAATATGTCAAGTGATAAAGAAAATCGCTTACATAGTAAAGCACGCCTATCTAATACCATATCTGACGAAATTGCTTATTCTAGGATCGAATTTGTGGAACAATACATTTTTATGGGTTTGTGCCCATAGATATTATTTTATACTTCGGTTACAAACGATCGTAAGAATAACAACATGTTTGTATAATAAATTGGCAATTATTTCGGTAACATTGTGTCTCTCAAGTACAAGCTGTAACTAAAGATTAAATATTGGAAATATAATATATTGGATTTGAAATATAAAATATTGGATTAAATATTGGAATTACAAAATTTATTCGTCTTGGATAGTTTTTATGTATTAATATAGCGTAAATATTCCACCTTTGTACACAAAATTGTTTTGTAAGGTACATAAAGAATAAATAAATAAATAAATAGTTTTTACATGTTTTAGTCGTCGTTTTAAGTTGGTAAATCGTTTCTTTGGAAATTTGTTAACAAGCAAAAAGATTTGGACTATTACGTTTTAGGTCTTAGTTAAATATAGTGCTTACCGTACTGATTAAAATAATTGACTGTTTTACATTAATTTGTAATTCCATCAGTAATTGTATATTCAAAATTACAGCACTGTTTTTGTTTTAATAAAAAAACGTATTATAAAATATTTAAAAAGTTGACAAAATGGTGGTTAAAGCAAGTTTAGCCGTCTATTGATGTGAATGTCGTCTAACCAGTAACAACGGAACAATGGCAAGAATCGTTAAAAGTTTCAAACAGCACTTGCAGTACTACGATATCGCTCGCTTTAACCGAGAGTGTAGTTCCTGTTCCTTCCATAAGTTTTGCAAACGATATGAATAAAACGGCTTAGGCCCAAAATAAATTTTAAATAACAATTTATTATTCCGTTTATTAACCAAAACAAAATTAAGATATTGTTGAGAAATAATTTCGGCAGTCACTCTACTTAAACAGCGTCTAACCAAAGATATGATATGATATTGATACTTAAAACTATGTGATAAATTGTAAGCTTAACAAAATAGATAAAATTGTTTTAAGAGCTTTACTACATTTTTAACCTTTCAAGCTCTTGATAAAAAGTTTCTAAAATATAAAAATAGGCGACTGTTAGTATATATTTTAATATTAATAAACATATATTAGTTTACATAAAAGATCATACGCACTCGATTTAGTTATCTTCCTCCTCCTCCTCCTACTCTAAAAATATAATTACAAAAGCATTTGTATTAATAAAAATCCAAACCAATTTATTCATATTGGACAACTTATCTAAATTGTTCTAAAATTCATTTTCTGAACGAATTTACAAAAAACCTTTTAGTAAAATAGTTTACAAGATCAATTTTTTATGAATCGTGCCGAATAAAATATGGCGCGGGGTTCCACGTAATGGACTACAATTTTTATGTGGTTTGAAATCCGGTCCCAATAGAAACAAAATTAAATTTCCTTTTCATAACTCAGTTATACAATTTCTTTTATTAAAAGACTCCAAAATCTTATGCCTACATACGCTCAAAGAAAATTATTTACAAGTTCCACGTAATATAAGTAAGTATTATTTAAATTTAGAAAAAATAGTATTTATTCTTTGTAAAGAATAATTTAAATGTTAATGATTACTGCACATTTTTAAAAAAGATGATTTCGATAGTTAACTTATCGAATCGAAAAACGTAGAAACTTAACAAAACTGTATTTATGCGATTTAAGTTCATTAATGATATTATCGTTTATTTTTATTATTGGGAGTCTTACATAAAATAACGCAGTTATAATTAAAATTGCATTAACTTTCAATTACATTCCTTTACATAATACAACGCCATACAGACTGTAGCAGTAACATCGCAATTTTCTATGAGAAGATAAACTTGACATAATGTAATCAAAGTGTTCAAAATTCCCTATTAATTCCCTCTAGCTATAGATTAATTTTATAAAGTAAACAAGTATGTTGTTTGTAATAAATGTTATGTTTGTTTATAAAAATCTTACAAACTTATGATTAATAATTTCTTACGAATTTATTACAATTAAGTTTGTAAGAACTTAGTATTAACTTAATTACATGAACTCTGAAAGCTATTTCACAGAATTATTCTAATTTTACGTTTTTTCTTTAAAATGCGTTTATCTTTATCATGACAGGGTTACGTGTATCAGTCTTGCGTTAATTATAAGCTTACATCTATACTTCTATACTAGTATTATTACTATTTGACGACCCGCGTGGCGGAGTGGTCACCATACCGGTCTGACACGCAGTGGGTCCCGGGTTCGATCCCCGGCCAAACAGAAATCTGAATGATGAGCTTAGGTTTCTGTTCTGGGTCTGGGTGTTTGTGTATTCATCTTTGTGTGTCCATAGCACCCACGACACAGGAGAAAACCCTACTGTGGGGCTATGAGTGTAGAAAGCGTGTGTGTGTATAAGTAAAAAAAAATATACTAATAATATATTATATATAAGATTATAAAACAGAAGAGTTTATTTGTTTGGTTGAATATGCTAATCTCAGGAACTACTGGTTCAAATTGAAAAAATATTTGTGTGTTGAGTACTTAATTTATTGAGGAAGGCTATAGGCGCACATAACGTCACGCTATGTTTGTTTGTTTTTTTTTTACTTAATTAGAAGCCGGTGAAACCGCAGAGGATGACCAGTAAAAAAAAATGTAATCGGTTCTTCCTGTGTTTGCCCGAAATCTGCATGATCACTACTTTCAAGTCTTCCGAACAAACATTGGAACACACTAAGTCATCAAAAAATTCCAACTCAGTCATATAAAATAAAAACAATTACATATTTAAACACAAGGGTTACTAGTTAAGTAAACGTTTCAAGGTTATCTAGAAGATAAAGAGCGTAGGTATTATATTTGATAAAATGATTATCAAAATACCAGCAAACCACAGCGATGCACTAAAGGCTAGCTGCTTTAATAACAAGGAATCCGCTTTGTTGGCCGCATAATTTGCTTCATATTAAAATGTAGTATAACTACGCTCCTTATGCTCGAAGTAAACAAAATAAACTATTTTTAATATTAACTTGACGGAGAAGCTGAGTTTGTGATTTAAGTAATATTTATGATGCAAAATTGAAAATTTAAATTAAATTCATAGAAAATATGGCTTTAAATTATTCTTCTCTTTTATAAATGGAAATGTGCAAAGTTGGAATAAAAACAATCAATGTCATAACGTCAATGATACGAAAGCATTGTAGTGTAAATTTCGGTGGTATAAATAATCTCATATTGAAGTTCCTAAGAAAAATTTCAACCTTTTATAACTGTTATTAATTTCATTAACATTTATCATTTAGACAGCTGTCTGGCCGGGAAGCGAACCTGAGTCAGAGCGGCATATGGACTGTGAGTTTACTTAATTGAATAAAGTAATCAATTATTAGAATATCATTATAGGTTCCCAGAAATTAAACAAAAAAGAAGTGCGTATTAAGGATTTGTTAAATTTCCGTAAGAAAACTAATATTTTGTTGATATAAACACATTCACATATACAAGTCGCAAGGGACCTGTACTTGAAAGAAAGAATACGGTGCATTCTTCTTTAGACGACCCGCGTGGCGGAGCGGTCACCATACCGGTCTGACACGCAGTGGGTTCCGGGTTCGATCCCCGGCTAGACAGACATCTGAAGGATGAGTTTAGATTCTGGATCTGGGTGTTTGTGCGCCCATGGTACCCACGACACAGGAGAAAATCCTATGAGTGTAGAAAGCGTTTATCTAATGTAATAAATAAACATTTAATAGAAAGATTACTAATATCTTTGCAAATAAATGTACATATCGTATAAGATTACTGTGCGATATTTTTTGAAATATATCAATTTATTAATTTCATGTTGTTCCTCATGTATTAAAACTTGCTGCATTATAATGATGTGCATTGTCCTCAAGTTTCAGTCAAGGCATTTATCATCACTAGAAGTGTCACTTTCCATTTGTAGTTCCATAGCTTCTAACTAAATCCTTTCTTATACTGTAATACCTACATTTCACACAAAAGAAGGCGCGGCAACTGTTCTAATACGTCGTATATTTAGTTCTATTTTCGAATCAAGCCCCTTTGTCTGTGAAAATCATTCGTCATCACGCAAACAAATGTTGTGAATATGGAGGTAAGGAATAGTTCCGTTCTTGTTACCTGTGCTACATGTCGCTAGCTAATATCATGACTTTAAAAGGTTGAATATCTACGTATATGTTCACTTATCATTACTATTGTTTGACGACCCGCGTGTTGGAGCAGTCACCATACTGGTCTGACACTCAGTGGGTCCCGGGTTCGATCCCCGGCCAGACAGATATCTGAACGATGAGTTTAGATTCTGTTCTGGGTCTGGGTGTTTGTGTATTCGTCTTTGTGTGTCCATGGCATCCACGACACAGGAGAAAATCCTAATGTGTGGCTATGAGTGTAGAAAGCTTTTATTGTTTAGGAAGAGTTTGGATTGTCTGTTGGAATCACAGTTGATAAATTGGAGCTTTGTCGCCATTTTTAATGCAAATACTAGCGTACCTGAGCGGTTCGGAGACAAATTTCCCTAATTGGGGGATGTTTTTCTTTACAAACGATTCATAGTGTTTTATTCATATGTTTACGTACAGATACACAAAAATGTAAAATAACGATGACAATCCTGGCAAAATGCCAAATGAAGAGGCCTAGAGCGCTTCGAAGTGATAGGAATTTTAGTCTCCTGAGTAATCAGGGCGTAATTACTTACTTAGAAGCTCCAGTTAAAAAACATTAAAAGCCGCATTTATCTCCAATCATCCAGTGAAGATATTTACAGTGTGTTAACTAATATACGTACGTAATTAGTTATACTCGTTTGTAGCTATTCATAAAAAAAGTATTATTGTGTTACATCGGCATACACAACTCCGTCGACCGTTCAAATATACTCATCAGTCTTCTCAAATAAAACATGGAACTTATAACGTGTAAATTGTAGAGCGGATTTTTTGTTTTACTTAATGTAGTAATTTTATAAGTTAAACAGTGGTGTATCTAATAAGATTTGTCCTGCACAAAACGTAGAGTAAAATACCGTAGGAACTTAGCAACACAAACAAGTTTAACAACGAATTATTTTATTTGTAGAAGTCGCCATGGTGGTCGCGGCATTAATTAACAAAAGCAATCTCGCAAACACACGACCCGGCAATTTTTCACAATGTTTTCCAGCGTAATACTGGGCAAGTAATGCTTGCAAATGTGCATAGAGATATATCTCTAACATCCGATTAAAAATAAGAGTAACAAACATTTTTCTATTTTAAAGAGGGTTATAATTTTTCCATTTTACGTTATTTTGTCCTTTATATTATGTCAGTTTTCCGTAAGCTCTGTCAAATTTTTACTGAAATATTAAATTAGTAGAAAAGACATTACAGCTGCAACTGTTTGCAATTTACATTTCTTATTTTATTTATTGATTATGCTTTACTTGTTACTTTTTATAGTAAAGTAGTAACAAACAAGCATGTAGTGTGAAACCTGACCACAAAAAAATGCCACCCTGAGGATTAAATGGAAACGTTGAGGCGGCTCTTAGTCCTCTTAGTCATCTTTGTCATCGGGAGTAGAAACACATATGTAATAGACTTCAGATAATTTTTTCTTATCTATTCGAAACAGATGTCCATGGTCAGCAGTAACAACTTATCAGATGGGCTGCAGGTTTGATACTTAAATCTGATAAAAGAGCATCAAGTTAAGATTCCATTCCACAATGTAAATGTTATTTGCTCATTCGATCTTACGGAAGATACGTTTGTTTACTAACAGTAACTCTAGATTTTATCAATACGAGTATCTAAAAGATAAATCCAATTTGAAGTGAAGGTAAAACAGATGTAAACATTTTTTAATCATACTAAGTATACTGGTTTTGGATGTCGATAGAAATACGCGTTTTTGGAGTTTCAAACTTAATGATAACTAAGAAATAACAACTCAAAATATGAATATGTTTTCCTTATCGAATCATAAAGATTGAGAAGTCGAGTGCCAAATAGAAATATCGCTTTTACAGTATTTTATTGATAAAATAAGATTTGTGTATATTTTGCTTTATACACTAAAATTAAAGCAAAATTGAGCTTTTGTTAATACTTCACCGTGGATATAAATAATTTATTCGATTGTCAGGGATTTCTATTCACATTTCGTAAGTTATGTAGAACAATCTAATCTTTACCAACTGCGTCCCGATTTAGAGTACGATAAAGAAGGTAGTTTAACTGTAACCTTTGTTTTCTAATATAGAAGTAGCAAACGAACATGTTGCCCACCTGATGGTAAGAGGCTACTTCCGCCCATGGCCTACGTAATCAGGGTTCATCAAAGATCAAAGGTCTTATCTGAGATTGGCTACAAATGCGTTGCTGCAAAGGACTAAATTGAAACGCCTCGGATAAGTTATTAAATAAGTGTTTAACTTGACTCATTGCAATTAAAGTCAAAATGAAAATAAAAAGAATTTGAAATAATAAATAAGACAAATGTTGGTTAGATATACCTACCTAAGATAAGATTACATAGCATATTTTTACCATTCAATACAATTCATCATTCCCAATGGTAACACTTTCGCCCCAAAAACTGATTACGTCTACATAAAATTTATATCTTAATTACCCAACATTTTTTCGGAAAATTCGTATTGCGGTACAAATTTCGTTAATTACCCCGAGGGTTCAATGATAAATATCATCCTTTACAATTTTCTTCGTGCGATAGGAATTAAAGGTCGTAACTGTCAGTTACGCGACGCGCAAAAACATCCCAACTCTTCTACGGGCGGGATTAATAATACAAGAGTATATTTTTTATTTAATCCACAGTTTTCAATGAAAGTAAGAAATTTATTCTAATTTGCATCACTGTCTAAATACTCTTTAATTGTGGAAGCTTAGCCCTATAACTTTCTAATAAGAAAAGTAAATATTTTTGATCTTTTAAATCGAAAAGTATATATATAATTTACCACAAAAAATCATCTATGATACGTCTCATTATAATGAACGATGGAAAAATAAAAATGAAAACATCCATTCTGCCAAACATCACTTTTGATAATGAATAGGTATGATTCTTTGTCTTAAGGTAATATGTGTAATTATTAAGCCCACGCTTTTTAACCTTTATCAGTCATCCGCATTGAGAATGGAATTGAATATTTTTTATGTAAATACATACGTAAATTAAGTTAAAATCAAGAATGTAACTGAGTACACGGTAATGTGCGTTTTTATCCTTTCATTATAAGTTAAAAGTATTGACAAGCGGCACTAGGAAACGAAAAAATTTTTCGACCAATATGTTAAGCGCCGACTTTGGGACTATGTACTAAACCAACATGTATTTAAAATATTTTTTACTTTTTTGTAGTATTGAAGTCGATTGTATATTATGTCAATATTTTTTCACGTTTTGTAATGATGATACTATCACTAATTTTGGCTTAGTGGACACAAATTTATATGAAAACATAAACTGATTCTTTAATACAAACGTTAATTCAACCTTCAACATAAATCTAAAAATTAACCTAAATGTTAGCCTAAACCATTATATACAACACTTACAATCTATATGAACTGGGCGCACCCGCTCACAGGGCGCTGCTGCGCCCTTTTCGGTTAGTTTTATGTTTTCTTTTACGTACAAACCCGACCTAACTCACCCTACATAAAACACTTAAGTTTAACCCAATAAATAACTTAACCCTTACCCATAACATTGGTAGTGGGTCTACTATTCAGACTAGACTAGTAAGGTCAATTTTTTCATCATATGTTTTTACTGAGGAGCCCATAATAAATAGAAAAGCAACAAATACCCAAACGCATATGGTATAACCAGTAGTATATCCTGCTTATACCGCTGCTTATTCTACTTATTCTGCATCATCAATGATGAAGAGTAGCAGGTAATTTTTTTTTCATTGTATGTTTCTGCTAAGTAATCTTATTTTATATTATATCCACAAACACCAAATGTCTTACTCCTACGCATAAGGCATTCAGTACCCCTGTGTCACCAGGGCTGCAGAGTTTAAGGTCAAATTTTACATCATATCATTTTATCCTACATAACTAATGTACATTTCATCTTTTATGAAAATCGTATAGGCAGAAGCTGAATTATCTCAAATTAATCTAAATAATTGCCTATACAATTTCAGGGTTTTCCTTGATTTTCTCGGGGTCCCAGTATCAGATCATGACATATGTGTCTATGGGACCACACTGCAAGTATATCCTATCGAATAAAAGAAAAAAATTGCAATCGATCCACATTTGGCGGAGTAATCAGTGTAGATACTTAAAAAAATCGTTGCATATTGTATGCAGATTGAACCTCTGAAAGTTTTAGACTTTGAAAAAGGAGAAGGTTCTATGTTTGTTTGTATATATATATAAACATCTATAGGCGCACGTAAACCTGACTGCTGACGTGACCGCTATTTATACCGCATATTTATTATGCTATATACTTAGTTCCTTTCACAATCTTATCTCTTATGCATATTACTTGTACGAACATTACGTTTCACATCTGCCAAACGTCCCGTGACGGCATTTTTTTTCTTTTTTTTTGCCTTTACATAAATTATTTATAAGTTTGCTCATCCAACATGTTGAGACAACAAGAGATACAATTTGGGATGCCAACAGTCTCCCAAGAGATAGAACGTCGTAGAGTTTACGTCTACGCCGTAGCCTGCGGTCATGTACGATGCGTTCTACGAAATGTACGTGCGGGGCGCTAATTGACCTATCCTTTTAGGGTTCCATAGCCAAATGGCTAAAATCTGAACCCTTATAGATTCGTCACGTCTTTCTGTCTGTCCGTATGTCACAACCACTTTATTCGGAAACTATTAAGACTACAGAGTTAAAACTTGGTAGGTATGTGTATTCTGTAAACCGCTTTCCGAATTATGTACAAAAATAAAAAATAAAATTTAATTTAGAGGGGGGAGGGGGGGCATACATGGAACTGAAACTCAAAAAAATTTTTTCATCTTACCTACACGTGTGGGGTGTCTTTGTCAAGGAAAATTTGCAACGAAGATTGGTTCGAACAAGATACGATTGACAGTTTATGAGATGTAGCACTTTTTCAAAAACCGAATATCATACATTTGTAATTCATAATAACACTATGAAAACCAAACTTATGTTGGTTGGAAAATTGTTCAACTTTATTT
Source organism: Cecropterus lyciades (assembly GCA_002930495.1). NCBI lineage: Eukaryota > Metazoa > Arthropoda > Insecta > Lepidoptera > Hesperiidae > Cecropterus > Cecropterus lyciades. Next base: position 373,861 of record MOOZ01000722.1, on the reverse strand, counting down.
AATGATAGTACTGTGGAACCCTTCGCCTGCGAGTCTGACTCGCACTTGGCCGCATTTTTTACTTTTTGTAGAAATCATAAAGGTTCGTTCGTGAATGATTTACAAAATAAAGAGTAGAGAATGAAAAGATTATTTAATTTGTAATTATTTGAACGAAAACTTTTTGATTAAATCAAGTTTTGGTTTATTAAAAAGATAGTTCTAATATAGTCTCTTTACACAGGTATGTAAGGAAAATTTCTTTCTTTTAATTTAAAATATTGTCGTATGGTTATGTCCAAAATACTAGTCAATTCTATCTCTTTTGAAGACTCAAGTTTTTGGGACAGGATTAAATATTGACTCTGAGCAGTGTCGACGAGTATTTCATTAGAAGTTATAATTTAACCTCGCTTCATTTCACAGCCAATTACTTCTAAAAATAAATTACCGAACATGGTTTCAGTTCTCATTTGCGACGACGTAACAAACTTAGTAGTGTTTTGAGGTTCTTCTCTATAATTACAAAGTACGATTACCATCACCGTCTATGTAAAGAAAAAAAGGTCCTGACAAGTATTTAAACTTATATTACCTTTAATAATTCAAATCAAAAGCCTGAAAATGCATATTTTTTTAATTACTACCCTAAAAATATTTCATCAACGGCCGATTAAGGGGAAACCTTAAATTGGTTTAGACAATACTAATCTTCTTAATTTAATCTATTAGTATATCCTACAATATTCATGGAAAGAAAAAGTTTGGTGCGATAAATCGATTCTATTCAACGTCTGTGGTGTTAAAGATTCATTTTTGTTTGAGGTTTGCACATATACAGTCATATGTAATACTAGCTGCGCCCCACGGGTTCACCCGCGTATTCGTTACTACAAAGAAAACTAAT